>BMAV01024121.1:11922-34653 GCA_019973955.1 Trichonephila inaurata madagascariensis
TTTTTAAATACTTTGAAATCACAAGTATATGTGTCATATTTTAGTTATCATAAGTCTATTATCTCCGCTCTTCCTTAAATTGAACAAGAATAATTATTTTTGATAAAAAATTACATTACTCCTTGTGTTAATTAAATAAAATTTTCATTAAAGATATAGAGTTTTATTCGATAGAAAATTATTTCCAATCATACTCGATTCATTTTTTTCAGGATATAAGTTACTATTGCATATTTACCACGACAACATGTCAGATGTTGCACATCATATGCGACAACTGTAAGGCTCGTTTTTTTTTTTTTTTTTTTCTTCTACTTAAAATCTAAATTTTTTTTCATAGATTTATTTTTGTGTAAGAAACATTTACTTGACCTAAGTAAATGAGGAACTAAATTATAATGTTTGTTTTTAATTATGCATTTATTGTTATTGATAATACTTTGTGAAATTGAATTATATGTTCCAAGTGATGTAAAATGTAAAGCAGTATATTATAAATAAAGAAAAATAATGATGTCTGATCATATATTTTTGTTAGGCGTATTTACAATTAATTAATCAATTTTTAATAATTATTTAGACATTTTAAGGGGAAGGAATTCTTACTTTTATGAGATAAAATTTTTACATGCAATTAATTTTTTAAAATGTATAATTGCTTTATGATGCACAAAGGTATAGTTGAGCCGCCCATCCGGAATAATGATTAGTGACACTGACTCCCGTGCAGTAGGGCCCGGATTCAAATCCCGGAGAAGCATGGATGTTTGTAAACGTATAGTGCCTAATTACTCTAATGTACTCTAATTAGCCGTCAAGCCGCAAGCCCTCTCATGAGGTTGGTGGAAGGGGAAGAGAGGTGAAAAGCTCCTGACCACCCCTAGAGTGTTCTCCTTTGAAATTGGGGTGGAAGAGAGCAAAATCGTACTGACACCTGAGTGGTGCTCAAATAAGTGAGTGAATATTAACGTCGCACTATTCAGCTACACGAGGGCTTTTGGCGATGGACCTCGTCATTTTGAACCATGGTTAAGTGACGAGGGTGACACCTGATCTGGCACCCCTCTCTTATAACTTCCACACCCCACCTACCAGAGGACGTTAGAGCTCTCGACAGATTTAACGTGCATCACTCCACTACACGGCGACTCTTCAGCGGTACTGGGCTCGAACTCATGATACACCATCCACGAGTCCGTTACCTTAACTACTTGGCTGTCATGGACACTTGGTAGCTTGAAGAGGAAGGTGCCAGCTCAGGTGTCGTCCTCGTCACTTGATCAAGGTTTATAATTACAAGGTCCACGTCGCTAATAGCGCGTCGTTAATAATCTCTCTCTCTTTCAGCATCATATTCAGATTGGAATGCTAATCAGGTAATTTATTTTTTACCTGGCTTCAAACACTGGACAAATTTTTTTTAAAAAAAACTGTCTTTTTCTGTGTCTGTTATCTAAAAGTTAAAAAAAAAAGTCTAATGGTAAGCAAAATAAGGAAAATAGTTCGAAACAGCGACTAACGTCTACAAGTGAATTTCCACCCCACCCCACCCTCCGGGCCGAAGATACATCCGCGTTCGAGAGTTTTACAGACGATAAATCTCAACTAAAGATGTAAACTTCTCGAGGCATTTAATCTTATTAACTAAGTCAGTTATATAAAGATAACAAGTTTACAAACCAAAAAAAAATACTTGAATTTCGGTTTAAAAAAAGGTAGCTTTGTATTGAACACAAATTGTTCATTCTTGTTTTATTGTTGTTTTTATTCTTCAATAGCTAACGCCTTGGTCTTCTCCAGAAATCTTCCCGGAGCATTTCTACTTTTGGCAACTGTTTTCCAGAGCTTTTAACCTTTAAAATATTACGATCTTTTTCTATACGATGAATCCATCTTTGCGAGGGTCTACCACGGGGTATATTTCCCATGAACTTTTTACCAGAAAGGTTTTCTTTTGCAGCAACAATCTTCATTCATTCTAGCCAGATGACCACCTTATTTAACCCGGGAGCGGTCGCGCGGGGCACAGAGTCACCTTAGGCTTACGAAGTATTTAATTCTGGGAAAACTATTTATTTGTTACCAGTGAGACCTTGCCAATATCCTCCAATATAACAGTCTTCATTGGAAACTAAAATGTATTTGTTGCATATATCCCTACCTTTTGGGAGTGGCAAACGCTTTCATACAAATTTTAAAGTATTTGAGTCGACTGAGTTCCTCACGTGACCACTTTTGTTCCAAAATATTTTCTATGAACAGGCTATATTTTCCCCTTGTGAGGAATAATGAATGTTTATATATATGAACTCACTTCACTTTAACACCATTCAATCGATCACTGCGAAAGCTGGCATGTATATGTATTTTTTTTGTGGAGAAGGTTTTTGTGCTATCCTCTTTGTTGCTATTCCCTATAAGGTGGCACTGTAGCATATCAAATTCTGTATTGTTAAATCAATCGCCAAGTTGCCAATGTGGTCGCCAAAAATGATGCAAACATTTCACTATGTTTTCATTGAATCATCATTGTAATGTAAAGAACGGCGTTGCTTGCAAATATATATATATTTCAATTTTAACATAAAATAATTACAACAGAAAGTAATATTAACGTACTACACATCCAGGTATAAATTATTTATACTATTTTAAGCGTTCATTACACAAAATTTGTAACAATGTGTTACTTTTGCTGAGCATAGATCAGGTTAGGAAGGTGTTTTCAAAAATCAACGCACAAGAGTGTTAAGGGCGTCATAAATTTAAAAAAAAATCCCTTTTATCAGCTATTAGATCTACAAACTTACAATTTAACAAATATGGTTTTTTTTTTTTTTTTTTTTTTTGTGCAGCTGAGATATGCCAAAAGCTTTATTTTTGTTTAATTTGCAATTCACCTAAAATTAACTTATTAAAAACTTCTTTATCTCCTTCAATATGTATTGATTAATTTTTCAATTCCACAGTGCGGAGAAAGGGTATACCAGCTTGTGGCTTATAAATGTAAATGAGCAGAATATAAAAAGAAATGGGCGTTTGTGATCTCTGTCGAATGAAGTCTAAACTTCGCAAAAAGAAATTGATCAACCAAGGGAGAAACCTGATGAAATAATGGAGATTAATCTTGATATATATCGAAAGTAAGTTTGAGAAAAGCAATGAACATGAAATGTTTGAATTGAAAGGAAAAGTTTTAAATGCTACTTAAGAACTCCATCTAAACGAATATGAAGCCACAAAATTTATTGCCCCATGTCAAAAAGACACAAGCAAGAAAAAGTTCAGCATGCTACTTGACGATCCTTTAAGGACAATAAAACTACAATAACTTGAAAAAAATAGGACAGTTTTTCCTGCAAGTATTATCCCTGTAAGATAAGCAAAAAGTGTCTGGGATTTGTGTCCTTAATTAAAATCACGCACATTTGAAACATTTCCGTTCTGTTTGATTGGATTTTTTCTCAAATTATGAAATAAATTTGAAAAGTCCTTAAAATTAGGTAAGTATACTTTCTCTTAATTATATTATTCACTATGATTCGATTTTTATCGTGTACAATAAAATAATTATAAAAAAAGGATTGGAGTGACTCAGTCACCCTGCGTGACCACTAACATTACTATCGAGGACGCGCGCGCGTCAGCTCCTGGGCTAAGTCTCTTTAATTTGATGAATTTTACAATATTAGAGGTTGTTTTTGTAAATTTTATAGACTTCTAAAATTCAATCTTCTATTCCATGATCCATTCACTTGGCTCCACCAAGAATGCAACGTAAGATGCTTCTTCCGACAATTCCCAAAGCTATCTCGGCCGCGGTAGCCGAGTGGTATAGGTATCGGACCGTGGCTTGCCTTGTCACGAGTTCGAGCCCAGTACCACTAAAGACCCGCCGTGTAGGACAGCGATGTACGTTAAATCTGTCGAGAGCTGAAACGTCCTCCCGTTGGTGTGGTGTGGTAGTTAGGAGAGGGGGTGCCAGTTCAGGTGTCTTCCACGTCACTTGACCATGGTTCAAAATTACGTGGTCCGTCGCCAAAAGCCCTCGTGTAGCTGAACAGTGCGACGTTAATATTCAATCAATCAATCAAACAAACCCAAAGCTACCTCATCAAGTAAAGCAATAGTGTCATACTTGTGCCGCCCAAAACAAGCGTTTTAGCGGCAACGCACAATAATGTATAATAAAATATCTAAATTTTTCCCAAAATGGGAAAGATAGTATCAGAGAAGAGATGTCAAGTGTCGGGACGTAAACATTAAATTTTTCTTGTTCTTTTATATACCGTAAAATCCGGCGTATAACGCGCACTTTTAACACAAAAAATGAGATCGAAATTTACGGGTGCGCGTTATACGCCGGGTATAAAAATGAGAGCTTCAAAAATAAAAAATAAAAAGATATGAGCATAAGAAAAATTAAACTTCTACACAGATCGGAATGCTAGATATTTGAAAGAAATGACATACCTAATGAAGTTAAAGGGTTCTGATTCTAATAATATACTATTTTTTTTTTCAAAATTCTGCGATAATAACTCGAATAAATTATTCAAAAACATACGAGGATTGTACATGCACTCTTTTGGTGCCTTTGTAAAAAAGGGAGTGCGCGTTATACGGCGAATATACCAAAAAATTAAAAAATGCAGCTTGAAAGTATGGGTGCGCGTTATACGCCGGTGCGCGCAATACGCCGGATTTTACGGTATGTTAATTGTAAGGTATTATTCGAAATAAACTTACGTTTCAATGGATATTGATTTTTTTGCGGCCCACCTAAAATTAAATTTTGTTTTGTATGCCCCAAGTTAGCCTTTGAGTTTCACACCCTTGACGTAAAGTCAATGCCCTAGTCTCTGATGCATCTTATGTAGCCGCGGTATATATAACCTAGTGGTCAAGATAACGGTCTTGTGGCTGGCGTATCATAAGTTCGAGCCTAGTACCACAGAAGACCCACCGTGTAAGGAAGCGATGCACGTTAAATCGGTCGAGAGCTTAAATGTATACCTGTTAGTGCGGTGTGCTAGTTAGGAGAGGGTGTGCCAGCTCAGGAGTCGTCCTCGTCACTTGACCATTGCTCAAATTTTCGAGGTCCGTCGCCAAAAGCCCTCTTGCAGCTGAACATTGAGACGTTAATATTTCCTCACTCACTGATACATTTTATTTTGTTCAGTTTGAGACATTTTTAGGTAATATTGTAGAAACAAGATAAAGCCGGGAACAACATGTTTTCAATTGTACAAAACTTTCGCTCAAATTAATTGTAATATAGTGTTTTAAAAATAAGTTAATTTAAATCTTGTGTATTAATATTTGGTACGTAGGCTTCTTCAGATTTTTCATTTTAGTATAATATAGTATTATAATTTAGTATAGTTGAGTTATAGTTGCTTTTTATTTTAAAATGTAAGAAAATCATTCAGAATCACAAAAAGTGTTAATCTTTCCTTCTCTCACCTAAATATATATATATATAGATCACTTACATATCTACGAGAGAGTTATATTAACGTTGTGTGCACTACAAAGCTGCACGAACGCTATAGGCGACGTAATTTTTACCTATTGTCAAGTGACGAGGACGATATCTAAGCTGGATCCCCTCCTCTATCACACCAATGGAAGGACGTTTGAGCCTCGAAAGAGGGAACGAGCATTGCCCCCTCTATATGATCTCTCTTCAGTGGCACTTGGCTCGAGCTCTTGACAAGCAAGCCACGAGTTCCTGACAACCACTAAGCTTGCGCTTCTACGTTCAATTTGAGGTATTTCGCTCAGAAAGTTAACAAGATGAAGTCGGGAACAACATGTACTTCCTTGTATAAAATTCTAACAGTAAATTAATCATAACGTAATGCATTTAACAGAACTTTAGTCTTAAATATAAATATTTGGTACATAAGCTTCTTCACAATTAATCTTAGTATGAATATTTACGAAACATAGTTGCTTTTTATTTTGACTAATGTAGAAATTAGTTCAGAAACACACAAAAAGTGTTCATCTTCTCTTCATCTAAATACATGTAAAACATGAAGTGAGATATTCACATTGTGTGATCTTTTGAGTCAAGTTCTATCAAGGGCAAAATTCTAAGAAAATATCCTGCTACTCGGAACTAATTAGGGATATCCGAGTGCTATGCACCAAGCGCTGTTTGGTGCTATTAGGAATCGCGCCAAGCAGCGCTTGTTGTCGACTGATATGGAATCCAAGATGGTGGGTCTAGATGTAACAAATCGTCAGGAAAATCATTTTAAACAACTGTTTTTAAATATATTGAAATATATTTCAAAATTAATAGAAAATAACCAGCATCAACAATAATTGATATCAATATAATATCATAATAATAATTATATTATGTTATATATTGATGATAATAATGATAATCGCGTAATGTAATTTATTTTAGTAATTATCATATACGTATATAATAATCACATATATAGTAATAACTTTATAAATAATAATATAATAAAATATAATTATTATAAATTAATAAAAATATAGTATAATATAATTATAAATGTAATATAATATTTATAAGTAAATAATATAGTATAATAATTATTATTAATAAATAGTATAATATAATAATAATTATTTTACACAAAAATAATTATATTATACAATAATTATATATTAAGAATATAATAATGAAATAATATATATTAAAATTAATAATGAATATCAATTAATAATCGCTGCAACTTGAAAGCTGCGAATTCCTTTAATGAATTTCATCGAACATTGAACGCTTAAAAACGCATTATTTAAAAGTAAGATAAAGTGGAAATATGTAGTTTGCAGCAATGGTTATAAGTGCAGTCCACATATTCTCTGAAAAAGTATCCTTGTACTCACCAAAAATATATTAGAAATATCCATATTCTAAAATATTACAAAATACGACAGAAGTGAGTGAGTGAATATTAACGTAGCACTGTTCGTCTACACCAGAGATTCCCAAACTTTTCCCCTTCATAGACCCCTTGACAAGTTTTTCAGTCTGGGGTAGACCCCCTACTTACCAAATATTAGATTTTTCCAAATTCATCAACAAATGTGTTTTTGACAGCAGGTATAGAGCTATTTACTTTAAAAGATTACAATTTCTAACTGTAGTGAAGTATAGAGTGTTTAAAACTTTAGAAAACACGTGTTAATTATATTAAAATTTAATTAATGCATAAAATAACTGTTACATACAATAACTGAGCAACATACAAATGCTTTTAGTGGTAGGAATGGATCTGGGAATGTGCAATAAAAATTTTCAACACATTTGGAATCAATCTTATTAGGTTTTAACCCTAAATATCTCCTCGGTTAATATTGTCCAGTATTTTCTTCATTCTTTTTTGCTTTGGAGATTGGCAAGCACACAGAAACGCCTTCTCAATCGGAAAAACAATTAAAAACTTTATCAAGATATTCCATAATATGGAATAAATAACAGGTATATCTTTTTAGAGCCAAAATTGCTGACATTTCTACAAACTTTCCTTTAAGATCTTCGTTAGCGCATATATTTTTAGTGCTTATATATATAATTCTTTTAAACTGACATTCTTTTTCAAAGTGATTATACGAATTAATTGTCTACTGTGGTATTACGATAAACAAAACATTTCTCAACCCTAATTTCAAAATCTAAAAAAGGGGCATTTAAATGTTGGCGACGTCTAAAATTATACTCCTGTAGCTTAACTCTGTCATGAAAGGCTGAAATGTGGTCTTTGTTTTAATAAAATTGATGCTGTCGCCTTGTAACTCTGCAAATTAACTTCATTAAATTTAGTGACTAAATCTGATAAATAGGTAAGTCTAGTTTCCTCTGGATTAAATTTCCTTTCAATATTAGTCACAATCTGGTTAAATGAGAGCCACTATCGTAGACCCCTATTTACACCTCACGGACCCCCAAATTATTTTTTTCGCTGTCATAGACCCCTAGCAGGTCGTCATAGACCCCTGGGGGTCTATATAGACCACTTTGGGAATAGCTGGTCTACACGATGGCTTTTGGCGACGGACCTCGTGATTTTGAACCATGGTCAAGTGAAGAGGATGACACCTGAGCTGCTCCTTCTCTCCTATCACATCACACCAACGGGAGGACGTTTGAGCTCTCGACAGATTTAACGTTCATCGCTTCCCTACATGGGGAGTCTTTAGTGGTACTAGGCTCGAACTCATGACATGCCCACCGCGATCCGATGCCTTGACCACTAGGCTAATTAATAGGGTTACCAAGGGGGGGAAAATGAAATAATATACGTCATTCCCATGGCAACCACATGACTACACGCTAAAATACCAAGGTAATGTTATCACCCATCTTTTTGGAGAACATAAACTTTGCGCAGCACGCGGATATCAAGTTAGCACCAAATGGACTATATAATATTGTGTGTTTAATTTATATTTAAGGGAACATGGTACGATTTACGCAAAAATTTTTAATTTAAGGATTTTCAAAAAAATTTTTGTTGCCTCCTATGTGTGTGTACACTATGTAAAACATATTTTGTCCTCAAAATTTCATATAAAGCTAACCATTTAATTTTTTAAGTCAAAATTTATGAAGTGATTTTAAAATGCTACTCCTACAAAAATATACGTACACACATGAAATTTGATTTAGCAGTACGTCAAACTATGTATAACAAAAGTTGGTATGGGTTTTACGATAATATGATTGATATTCGTACGATACTTTTCTTGAAGGCTTATCGAAAATTCCTTAAAAAATGTATAAATTCTGATTTCGATTATTTTTTAAAAAATAAGTATTGCTTTGATTCAAAAATGCATACCAACTTTTATTACATGTACTGTTAGAGATATGCAAAAAAAAAAAAAAAAAAAAATTCAAAGCATTAGGCACAATAGAAAAAAAAGCCTTAGCATTTTAAATGAAGGCAAACTAGTTATTTCCTCTTTCTGAGATAAGCAAGTTTAAAGTTTTGATTTGCCATAGGGATGTGAATAAAAACGAACATAAGAGCTGTCATAATTCCGCGTTTTTTAAGTTTAGAGCTTTCAAGTTTTGCGAAGTTATAGAAAAGTATGTAAAGAATAATATAGGCTGAAAAAATTAGATTTGATTTTTGTCAATTGAATCGTACTGTGATCTCAAAAGATCTCATTGTGTTGTACATTTCCTATAATAATTTTTTTTTCATAAAAAGGAAGAAACAAGATTTTGAAGTTAGCATGCTAGAAAAAAAACAAACTCCTCATTATTAAACGAGAACAAATTCTTCGAAGGTCAGTATAATAATTATTAATTGTCTTTAAGAGTTTTATCATGATATATATATATGCATTGCTTATAAACACAAAAAATCTTTAGATATTTAAAACCAGAGATTTCAAAACCATGAGAGAAGTAGCAAGTTCTAATATTCGAAATGATTCTTTCATTAATCTACAAAAAGTATTTAGTAAGTCAAGCACATTGTTCTTTTTTAAATTAAAATTTTATTCATTGGATTATAAAAAATTAAATACACACAACTATAATGAAATTTGAGCAACAAAAAAATTAATACATATACATATATTTTTACAACTTATACAGAAAATTGTAAAAGAAAAGCATTAAACATATCACATTTAAAAAATCAAGTCACATGAGTCTTTCTGCAATTTTTTGTTTGAACATTTCTCACTAAAATTATGTAAAAGATTATTGTTTGAATAATTGTAAGAAAACTCCTTTTTAATAATTCTGTAAGACTTTCAAAGTTTTTTGGTGGTAAATATTAATTACATTTAGTAAATTAAATACGTGTTTTTAAATGACAATGTGACAAAAAAAATTAAATAACAATTATTACTTTCATGATAACTGAATTTTAAATGCATACGAAGAATTCATGTAACAGACAAAATACGCGGAATTTTTTATATAGCAGATTCATAAAACGGAAGTACGGCATTAACACATTTTCTTGAAATGTAATTGTCTAAAAGAATTTTTTGCCACACCTTAAGAGAGAGATTGTAGATATTAATTTTTTCTTTCTCCCTAAGATAGCAGGTAAAAATCCTCCAGTTAGGTAAAAATTGTCATTTATACTTCAAAGGTATTTTTATCTCCTAGTAAAAGGCTCGTTTTGAGCACAAATTTGCTTTTGTTAGGAAAACACAAGAATTATTTGGAATTATGATGTTCAGAAAAAGGTCTTCACAAAATTCTTCGTTAGTTGGAATTCATAAAAAGCTTCTTAATGAAGTGTTTACAAATGAAAAGTCAGTGCGTACATTACAATAATTAAAAGCTTATTTGTGAGTAAAAAAGCAAATATATTTTTAAAATTCAAATGAATGAGTAAGCGTTCTTTCAAATTTTACAAGTATAATACTTTTAGTAATACACTTAATAAATAATTTTTTAAAAAAACACCAATTTTTACAAATGTCCCAAACACAAAACTTTTAATTTCACTGAATATGCAAATATGCCTTTAAATGTATACTTCATAAAAAAGTCTTAGTGCAAATATCATAAACATAATGCTTTTATTTTGAATGAATACGAAAATGTTCCTGTAAGGAATCCGACTATATTCGAAACCATGATTTTGCAAAAGCGTACAAACGAAAATTTCTTTTAATATTTAGTGTTAATTAGATTAGAATACAAGTATAAAATTGTTTTAAGAACATTATTACAATAAAAAAATTATTTAAATGCAACATTTTGGCAAAAAATAAATTAAAAAGTTACCTATTTTTTATGAAACATGCTTCTATAATAATAATATTTTGCTTATATATAGCTATGACTGCTCCAGAGAGCCTGAAAAATAGCAGTTTTGAAAGATTCCCATTACTTTCAGAGTTATTACCATTTGAAATAATTACTGATGTCTTTGTTAAAATTTCACCACTCTGATACACTAAAATATAGATAACTACTTCTAAGTTATTTAAGAATCCTAGTTCAGGGTCTGTATAGAGGTATGCACAAAATATAGAGGCAAAATATTATTTTAAATGAGAATGTTTTAAAAATAGGTAATTCTGTGTTAAATTTTTGTCAAAATGTTGCATTTAAATAATTTTCTATTGTAAAAAAATAGTTTTAAAACAATTTTATACATGTATTCTAATCTAAGTGGCACTAAATATCTAAAAAAAATATTCATTTGTTCACTTTTGCAAAATTGTGGTTCCACACGTAGTTTGATACCTTAAGTCACTATATTTCACCTGGAAGCCTTGTATAAATGTCAGAAACTAAAGGTTTTTCCTTTGTATGAATAAGCATATGTGCCTTTAAAAATTTCTCTTACGCGTAAAGGTCTCCTGACTAATGTTTCAAACATAAGACCTTTCCTTTGTATGAATGCGTAAATGTCTCTTTAAATGACTATTACGTTTGAAAGCTTTTGTACAAATATCACAAACATAAGGCCTTTCCTTTGTGTGAGTACGTAAATGTTTCTTTAAATCACTACAGATTCTAAAGGCTCTTGTACAAATATCACAAATAAAAGGTTTTCCTTTTGTATGAATACGGATATGTTCCTTTAAACGACTACTATACGAGAAGGCCTTCTTGCAAATGTCACAAACATAAGGCCTTTCATTTGTATGAAGGTGTGAATGTCTCTTTAAATGATTATTACGTGTGAAGGCTTTTGCACAAATGCCACAAACATAAGGCCTTTCCTTTGTATGAATACGTAAATGTTTCTTTAAATCACTATTGATTCTGAAAGCTCTTGTACAAATAACGCAAACAAAAGGTTTTTCCTTTGTATGAATACGGATATGTTCCTTTAAACTGCTACTCCATGAAAAGGCCTTTGTACAAATGTCACAAACAAAAGGCTTTTCCTCTGTATGAATACGCCAATGTGCCTTTAAATGACTGCGTGAGAAAGCAGTATTACAAATTTCACAAACATGCCTTTTCTTGTAGCTGTGAACACTTGAGTTACTACTGTTTGAGAAGCGCTTTTTACAACAGTCATGAACATGAGCTTTTTCAACTGCATGGTTACGTAAGTGACCTTTCCAACTAGACTTAAGATAAAATGATTTGTTGCAAATGTTGCAACTGTAGGATATATCGTGCGCATGTATACGCTGATGTCGTACCAAACTCTGAACAGAAGAAAACAATCTATTGCACACGTCACAAAAATAAGATTTTTCTTCAATATGAGTGAAAATATTGTTTGATTGCCCTTTGGAAGACATTGTCTCTTGGAAAAATTCAAATCCGATAATTTTTTTGTCCGTTATTATTAATTAAAAGCGATTACGGTCTGTCCTTTTCAGCTAAGTTCTTGTCATCCAGTTTGTAACAATGATTAAAGTTCTTGCACTTTCCCAAATTTTGTAGAAAAATTTTCAAGAAATGCTTACGAGGAGATATTGCGTAATCATAAATTATCAAAATAATTAGTTTTTAAAGGTGAACACCATTAAATTTTCCTTTCACAGCTTATTTTTTCTGTTTACTTACTTCTGTTGTACAGTTTGAAGTATCAATTCAGTTCTGGTTTTATGGGATATGAAGCAAAAGGAAAGCTATTATCCCCAGTTTGAAGTATCTGCTTAAGATATTAAATTTTCACTTCAGTGCCAAACTAAGGTAACTATTTTGTAAACTCAGATAAAAAGTGGTCGGCTTCAATATAGCGACAACTTCGATTCATTGGACATCAAGCCTATTCTCACTGCGTATATATTTCTAAAAATATATATAGGTTATAGTTAAACTTCCATTGCAAAATAATTTCATTAATGACTCTTCAAACAAAATTCAAAATAGAAAATGTAGACAATGTATGTAGACAATGAAACATTTTCCCCTGATATATTAGGAGAAGATGGACCCTTTCCTATGATTAAATATTAAAATTTTCTTCAAAAATAATTTAGATGTTTTTCTCGATATAAAAATATTTTAAAGCTCTCTCTCTCTCTTCTGTTTTACTTTCCAATTTTTCAAATAACTTTATTTTTATTGGCAATAACAAGCACATAAAGTAATAAATTATTTCATTCCGAATGTGTACAGATTTCTCTCCTGTTGGCCACGGTAGCCTTGTGGTTCTGGTCAAGGACCTGTGTAAAATGTCTGCATGGTACTTCTTGTTCTACGTTTCAAATCATAATTTTACTCTTTCCGAGTATTCGCAAAACGGCCACAGTGCTCGAATGAGTGAATATAAACGTTGTACTGCTCAGCTAATCGAGAGCTTTTGGCGACGGACCTCGTAATTTTGAACCACGGCCAAGTGACAAGGACGACACCTGAGCTACCACCCCTCTCCTAACTACTCCACCACACCACGGGAGGACATTTGAGCTCTCGACAAATTTAACGTACATCGCTCCCCTACACGGCGGGTCTTAAGTGGTACTGGGCTCGAACTCATGACATGTCTGCCACGATCCGACACCATGACCACTGGACTACCGCAGCTCCGCGGCCGATCAGACTAGACCCAAAAAATCTCGGATGAGTTTCCAATCCACGGATGAATAATCTACACGGCGGGTCTTCAGCGGTACTAGTCTCGAAATGACATGCCGGCCTCGAGTCCGTTACCTTGACCACTAGGCTATCGCGGCCACTAGCCATAGTGCTCATCATTTGCGACAGAATTTCGATTGTTTTTCAAACTCCTAGTACCATTGAAGACTCACCGTGTAGAGGGATTGATCCTTATTTAATATGCGGAGTTCAAAGTCCTCCGTTTGGCGTAATGTAGTAGTTTGCAAAGAGGGGTGACAGCTCAGATGTTGCTCAGGTCACTCAACGGAATTCTCAATTGTGAGATGCGGCATCAACAAACACCATGATTCTTTATTACTGCTTTGTTTAAAAAAAAGCAACTCGCGCCATCTCCTTTTAATTTCTTTTGAATGCTACACGAGACAATATACAGGGTGTACGGGCTTAAAGTATCCAAAAGTTATGTTCTATTAGTACGGAACTACCTATCAGAATGTAATAAACTGTTCATCCATGAATTGTAAAATTCTCCGATATTTTTTGGGTGTAGTCCGATCGGCCGCACGTGCACTCCGTATTCAGCAATCCCAGACGATAAACCTGTTACTCTGACTTCATTAGTAAAGATGTGGACGCCCCAGCGAAAGGTGCAGTGCGAACTTTGGTTAACGGAATTTAAATCAGTCACGAGTGTGCAGTGACGTGTTCGAACGGAATGGAATGTCGTTACTGACTTGCCTAATACACTTATCAAGACTCCTACAAAATGAATCACGCACGCGGTCAACAGTATCTTCTATCACGAAAACTTAAAGATACTTACCCCAGTTTGAGATACCGAAGCTCCCATCTCCTGTAAAGTTCTTTCCCATTGGTGGGTAGATATTGAAGTCGCAGGATCGACATTCCATTTTATAGTAACGTCGCACTGTTCAGCTACACGAGGGCTTTCGGTGACGGACCTCGTTATTTTGAACCATGGTCAAGTGACGAGGACGACACCTGAGCTGGCATCTCTTCACCCAACTACTCCACCACAACGGGAGGATGTTTGAGCTCTCGAGAGATTTAACGTGCATCGCTCCCCTACACGGCGGTTCTTTAGAGGTACTGGGCTCGGACTCATGACATGCCAGCCGCGATACGATACGTTGATCACTAGGTTACCGTGGCCATCAGGTGATATTCAAACCCCCGACCTTTGGATGAGTAGTCCAACGTATTATCCCTTGCGCTACAAGGACACAACGAACAATTTTGCTTTATATGCTCGAGGTTGGACTATTAGTTTTGTCTGTTATTATTCATTAATTAAATAGAATTAATTAATTAAAATTTGAAAAAAGCTGTATTAATATCAAGTGTCACCCACTACAAGTTTAAAAAATGTATTTGTACTTGAGTGGATGAATAGAAAGTAGTTTATTGACGATTGAACATTTGAACCTTGAGCAAGATGTATATAGATATATATATATAGAGAGAGAGAGTAACTAATAGTAGAGGAATTGTGTGAAAAATGATACGGAATTCATTCTCTGATTAATCGACGGCAAATGCATGAATTCAGTATTCATATTTTTCCCGTATCTCTCTCACTCTCTCTCTCTCTGTAACTTCTTTAAAATCTAACGCCACTATTTTTAATTCTTAAAAAAAATATATTTTCGTCAATAACAAGTTTTTTTCACTTTACCTCAAAATTATTTAAGTTGGGATGTTTTTTTTTTTAAAAAAAAAAAAAAATGGCCTTCTCTTTTTTTGCTTTAACCATGCGTTTAAAAACAAACTCATGGCCGCGGTAGCCGAGCGGTATAGGTATCAGATCGTGGCTGGTTTAGTCACGAGTTCGAATTCAGTACCACTTAGGAGACACCGTGTAGTGCAGCGATGCACGCTAAATCTGTCGAGAGCTGAAACGTCCTACCATTGGTGTGGGAGTTAGGAGAGGGGGTGCCAGCTCAGGTGTCGTCCACGTCACTTGAGCATCGTTCAAAATTACGTGGTCCGTCGCCCAAAGCCCTCGTGTAGCTAAACAGTGCGACGTTAATATTCACTCACTTAAAAATAAACTCATATGCGCTACAAAGCGTTTTCAATGAAGAAGCTCGATTTTTCTTATCCTCAGCAGATTATCCTAAGCATTTTTAAAAATGGAGTCTAAAAATGCAGTATTATTTTATTTTATTTGTTTTTTTTTTCGTTCGGAGTACGAAAATGATTTCGATCCTGAGTTTTGAAAAATATTAATGATTCATCTCAAACAATGTTGTAGTGATGTAAAAGAGGGAAGGAGGAGTTGTAACTCCTTTTCCTTCATAAGAATTGCCGAAAATCAAAAATTTTATGCCGATCACTTCTAAAAAATAAATTTCTTATTTTTATAGCTTTTTTTATAAATATATAAATGTTAGAATTCTCCCGTTCTCCACATAAACATTCTTTTTACCTTGAAAGTTAACATTGAGGTATGAAATTAATGTATTTATTTGAGTCTCTAAGACGCACTTTCTTTTCCAGTGTTAATGTTATTGAAAATTGGTTTTGTCTTAGAATCACAGTTGGAAAAATTCGAATACTGTCGGTTAAAGCAATTTTAGGATCGTGTATGTATTTAAAAGTTTTTAAGGGGAGTTGGAAACCTCTCTTTGTCTCTATACTGACAATGTTAAATTGGCTGTTTTCGATGTAACTTTTCTCAAAATCTCTTATATGTACATCCTTGAAATTTTTCATACAATTAAAGCACATCTTTCGAATTATACTGAAATGAGCTTTTAGCTAATTTTGAGTTTTTTAATAATTTATGAAACATTTTATCAAACATTGCGGTATTTGACCCTTTTTTCACATAAAAATAATTGTAAAAAAATAAATTTTTCAGTTTTTTACAAAATGCTCATTTTATTATATATTAGCCATCATTATAAATATATCTTTAAAAATTTACGTACCTGTGAACAGTATTTTTTCAGAAAAGGTTCATCGAACAACAAAATTTACATTTTGAGATAAATTGATTTTAATGTATACAGTGAGGCTTCTAATCGTCTAGTAGATATAAAAATAAAAGGCTCAATTTACAATAAAAGCTTCATGCTTTGGTTTATATCAGACGTTACACTTTTAAGCAAAAACGAAGTACTTTGCATACATTTTTCGCCATTCAAATGGTCGTGTCCCAGTTTCAACGATTAATTAAAAATAGGTTTTAAGGACTTCTAATTACCCTAGAGGTTAAAGTAAGGTATTTTTAGAAAGGTTAAAATCTATACAATTTGAAAATGTAAAAATCTCTAATTGTTAAAAAAAAAAAAAAGGTTTTAGCATCCCAACTGCTCTTAATGTTGGTAAAATAAATTAATTATTGATATCTTATTAGTTCTACTTTTATTTATTTATTGTTTTTTTTAAGTTCGTAAATATTGTGGATATCGAAAACCCTTTTTACTTCTTTTCCTTTTATTTGTTCACAAAAACGTGTTGATAATTTGGAATGCGGCTTAGACAGTCGATGGTGGCTTAGATTCGAATAAATACGGTAATTTAGAGATGGGGCACCTCCTCACCCCCTCTTATTAAGAATTTCTAGGTCTGAAGCTATATCATCTTATTCGGGCTCTGAAATTAACATTAGGAATGATTGTACTACTGAAATCCAAAAGAGAATTACTATAGCTAATAAATGTCTTTATAGAGAATACGAAAATACTTAAAAATGTAAAAATTTATATTAAAATTTTGTCCAGTTCGGTGAAAAATGTTTTATGAAAGTAAAAGATAAAATTACATCTGGCTGTTTCTAACACAGGTCGGAGTCATCACCGGCATTTACTTGTAATGTGAATAAAAAAAATAATTACAAACTTGCCGGAATTCAGAAATGGATATGTATAACAAAGTGCTTCTCTACACAGCCGTCTTGCGGCCCATTATCTTTTACGGCTGTCCTGTATGGGGATATGCAGCTAATTCTAATATTAAAATTTTGGAAACCTCTCAAAAATCTATTATCAGAACTATAACCAAGGCAAACAGATATACTAAGAATTCTAATATTTACAAAGCTCTCAAACTCCATCCATTTAAAAAATACATCCAATTACTAGCAAAGAAATTCTTTTTGCCAATATTTCCAAATTAGTAATGCCAATTTAAATAATCTAGAAAATTATATACCACTTGACAGTCATAAGAGACCTAGGAGAATTCTCCTAGACTCTTACAATCCACCATAATTTTTCCATTTTTTCATTCATCATTTGATGAATGAATTGCTAATTTTCTTAACTTTTATTTTTTCACTTACTTAAAATTCTCACTGCTGCTCCCCATCAGGCACCCCCACCCCCATTTAGCTTACTCTGGTACAGCCAATAGAGAGGCAACTCACTCAGTTCCATCAACCAACCGGATTGCTCGATATCCACTTCTCTCTCAGCTCATGAAAAATCTCCAAAGGCTCTTTCCTCAGACGATTGCGTCATTCCCTGCCACCCCTTCAATTACTACAACTCTCATCCCACCAATCAGGTAGCTTCATGCTCACCACCCAGGACTCTCAACGTTGCAGGCCACATTCACTATTCAGTGATGGGACGGAGGAACGCTTCGCGTTCCAGTTTTTATACCAGTTTAAAACAATAATAATGGAAAAAAAGATGATTAATTATTTATAAACAAGATATAGAAATTTGCATTTTATAAACAGGTGTAATAAATGAAATTATGAAACTAAAGATATATGTTGAAAATGTATTATTTATTTATTTTTATTTTATTTTATATTATAAACTTTAAATTTCAGATGGCAACGTTAGTAATAAAATTGTATTATTCTTTTTCATTTATTTTTTGTATTTTTGCGAATGGCAACACCGGTGTTCGGTTCGACTGTTTATGTTTTAGAATAAAGTTCGTTTTTTGATCGGTGATCTTCGAAATTATTTATCTCTTAATTCAAATTGCCTAGCCACCGTTGCTCGAGTTTTAATTAAAACTACATCGATTTAGAAATGTGGAAAAGGTGATTTGGTGTCCTTATAGTATTTTTGAAAGCTAAGAAAATTAGTTAAGATTTTCTTTTGGAAGCTTTAACATTTTTTGGCGCCCGAACAGGGACATTTTGAGATAAATTAAGATGTTTCAAACAGTAAAAGATTTTAATAAAGAAGATTTGAAATATGCTGCTGCCTAAATTGGAGAAGAAATATCATCGAACATCACAATTGCGGGACTGAAGGATCTTATTTTAAATAGAGTAATGACTACAAGAAAGATCCGGAATTCGTTCAAGAGTTTTTAAGAAATGTTGTGTCGGAATGAAAATTACAAGAAGCTGAAAAGGATAAAAAAAAGAACACGAACTTGAATTAAGGACACTTGAAGCCGAAAAAGAAATAGAGTTAGCGAGTATACAATTTCAAAATACAGGTGAGTCATCATTTTCTTCTAATTCTACGGCTGATTTAAATAATTTTAAAAGAAAGTTTGCGCGCGCGCGCGTTGCCTAGATTGGAATTTAGACAATTTGGTGATAATATTAAAGATTGGCTTCCATTTTGGAGTCAATTTGAACAGATTCATAAAGATAAGGATATTGCACCAGAAAACAAAATCCAATATTTAGTTCAAGCAATAGTTTCTGGTTTTCGTGCAAGGGAAATAGAGTTGAAAGTTTTCCGCCAACTATCAAAAAGCTATTAAGAGCTTACAATCGCGTTTTGGTAGAGAAGATATTTTAGTTGAAGTATATGCTAGAGAATTGCTAAAACTGATCATTTCCGTACAAACTAAGGAAAAGTTCTCTTTAACTTCTTTGTATGATAAGCTTGAGTCTCATTTACGTGCATTGTGGAAACATTAGGTGTAACCACAGATAAATGTGCGTCTATATTGTACCCTATGGTTGAATTTTGTTTCCTAGCTGATTTTTTAAAAGCTTGGAATCGCGAAGTAATATTTTCAAAACTAACACTGACGCGAAAGAAAGGTTAAATAATTTAATGCAATTTTTGAAAAAGGAAGTTAAAGGAGAAGAGAGGATAATTTTGGCGGTATCCGGTTTTGGATTAGGAAAGAACCAAGAATATAAATCCTTGAAAAAGAAGCAATTTAGCTCGGAAAATTTGAGAAATAAGGTACCTACAGCTATGGGTTTATTAACGAGTACTTCAAATAGTGATCCGAAGAAAGTTTGTATTTTTTGTGAAGGTAAACATTCAAGTTCAGATTGATTTACAGCTCAAAAAATGACGCTATTAGAAAGATAAAAAATAGTCAAAGAATAAAGATGTTGTTTTGCATGTTTATCTCCATTTCATGCAGTTAAGAAATACCGAGCAGTTTTTAAGTGTCTGATATGTTCTAAAAAACATTTTCCTTTGATGTGTGATGAACTTGATTCACAAAAAATGTCTGTAGAGAAAAAGGAGAAACCCGCAGAAAATGATGTTAATATGACCAATTTTAATAAACACAGTCCAAAGATATTTCTTCAAACTCTGAACGCTAAACTGATATCTGACACTAAACAGAAAATTGTGAGGTTACTTTTTGATTCTGCATCTCACAAGTCTTATATTTTGGAAAGTGTAGCTCAAGAGATGAATTACGCATCTCTTCGCTGTGAAAAAATGGTGCATTCTCTTTTTGGTGGGGTTATCACTAACGAGTTCAAGCATAATTGCTATAAAGTGAAGTTGAGAAATTTAAATGGAAATTTTAATTGTAATTTTGAAGTTCTGGATCAGTTTACAATTTGTGAAAATATTAAACCGGTTTTCAAAGGTCCCTGGATAAAAGAATTAGAAAAAAAATTAGATTAATCTAACTGACATTGGCGACAGCAGTGAAGTCATAGATATTCTCATTGGAGCTGACGTTATGGGGAAAAGGTTGACTGGTAGAAGAAAAGTCTTATCGTCAGGTCTTTTGTGGCTGTAGAAACTTATTTAGGATGGACCTTAATGGGTAAGGTGCCACAGGAAGAACCTTCAGAAGAAAATTTGGCTATGACAGTGTTATCACTGTTTGTAAATGAAGCTGAAATCTCTAATCTTTGGAAACTGGATTTAATTGTAATCAATGATCCTGTTGAGAAAAAATCCAAGTATGAAATTGATCTTCAGACCAAGAAGCATTTTTTGGAAACAGTGACAATTAATGACGAGGGCAGATATGAAGTTTGCTTGCCGTGGTCTGACGATAAGTCATTTTTGCCCGATAAGTTTGACGAAGAAAAGGCTCAACTATAGACAACTTCAAAACTTTTAGCTATGAATATATATGAAAAATATGAAAATGTTATTCAAAGCTGGTTAGCTGAAGGCATAATAGAAGAAGTTCCAAAGAACGAAGTAAGCTGTTATGGTAATTATTTACCTCACCATGCAGTGGTAAAATTAAGTAGCAGCACTACTCCCATTCGTCCAGTGTTTGATGCCTCAGCTAGATTAGCAAATTATCCTTTAAATCAGTGTTTGGCATGTGGTCCTAGTCTTATTGAGCTTATACCGGATATTCTTCTTCGATTCAGAGAAAGAGAATTTGGCGTTATAGCTGACATTAGAAAGGCTTTCCTGCAAATAAATATTCGTAAGGAGGACAGAGATTTCTTATGGTTTTTGTGATGGGAAAAGATGGATGAAAAGAAACTAAAAGTTTTTCGACACACAAGAGTTGTTTTTGGAGTGAAATGCAGTCCTTTTCTTTGGGCTTCAGTTATTGAGTACCATATTCAAAAATGTGAATTTGCAGAATCTTTCAAGGAAAGACTTTTGAAAAGTTTCAACGTTGACAATGTGTCGAGTGTCGACTCTAAAGATCAATTAAATGAATTCATTGCCGATTCTTAAACTTTGATGGCAAAAGGCGGTTTTGATCTTACAGAATGGGAATGGTCTGGTGACTGTGAAAATGATTCAAAGAATGAAACTCAAGTATTGGGTTTTATTTGGAATAAGGAGTTGAACACATTGAGATTAACATGAAATGGTTGGATGACATTAATATGGATAAAGTAACTAAAAGAAGTATGTTATCTACAGTACATAAAGTATTTGATCCTTTTGGATTCATTTCACCAGTGATGCTTTGTCCAAAAATAATACTACAAAAGGCATGGAAATTAGGCACAAGTTGGGATGAAGAATTAACTGGTGAACTTCGTAAGGAGCTTGTGCAGGTTTCAAGAACTGAAATATTTGTCTGATATACAGATTCCTAGGTAGGTATATTCAAATGTCTCATGAAACTTCAAGTAACTGTGCTATTCATACATTTGTTGATGGAAGTAAAGATGCATA
Organism: Trichonephila inaurata madagascariensis; assembly: GCA_019973955.1. NCBI lineage: Eukaryota > Metazoa > Arthropoda > Arachnida > Araneae > Nephilidae > Trichonephila > Trichonephila inaurata. The sequence goes on from BMAV01024121.1 coordinate 33,727, forward strand.
TGTGCTGCCGTTACATTCCTCAGACTAGAAAAGAACGATCGAATTGAGGTTTTTCTTCTAGCAGCAAAATCTCGAGTGGCTCCTTTAAGAGGTGCAACTATACCAAGAATGGAACTTCTAGCAGCTGTGATTGGAGCAAGATTAACGAATTCTGTTGTTGAAGCTCTAGGCTGGAGAAATGTTACAACGTATTACTGGAGTGATTCAACAACAGTGCTTGCGTGGATACTGAGAGAAGAAAATTGGTCTGTCTTCGTTAGGAATAGAGTTCAAGAGATCAAGAAGTTGTGCAATCCTACATCATTGAGACATATACCTGGTGATAGGAATCCGGCAGACTTGACTTCCAGAGGCTGCAAAGCGAAACGTTTAGCTTACTCAAGATGGTGGGAAGGCCCACAGTGGATGAAAAGCGCTTTTGAATTTCAAAAAATTGTCTTCTTCACAGAAGGATTGGAATGAAGAAGAGATTGTAAAGGAAAGGTCTAAGGCAAGTTATGTACTAACAAATAATGAAGCAGGTGGTGTTTTGAAAACTGGTATTATAGATATTTTCCCAACTATGATAGAATTATTCGTCTTGTTGCATGGATTCTTCGTTTCAAGAACAACTGCAAAAATGTAACTGGGAAAAAGCATGGTGAATTAACAGTCACAGAATTTCAGGAAGCAGAAACAAAGATTTTACATATGATTCAGACTGAATCTTTTCACTCAGAAGAAAAAGATTGAAATCTCTACAAACTTTTAAAGACGATCATGGCATCATTCGCTTGAAAACTAAAATTATTTATCTCAAAGACAGTGAATATTTTCTTAGACCTACTGTTCTTCCACCGAAGCATGAAGTGGTAAGACGTTTAATATACAATGCTCACGTTAAGAACTGTCATGCTGGAGTCCAGATTTATTGAATGTCCTTAGAGA
>BMAV01024122.1:0-113932 GCA_019973955.1 Trichonephila inaurata madagascariensis
GAAGGTTCCATAACCTCGGGCTAAAGTTCGGTGAATAGTCTTGGAACATTAACGTAAATGAAATATTGGTAAAAGTTGCCTTACCGTTCTTAGAAATAGTTACCTCTCCTTGGAACTGGATACGCTATAGATTCTTGGAAACTTTGAAAAAGTATTTTTTTTGAGATGAGTTCAGAAACCTCTCATTTCTTTTTGGATGTCGAAATATCGTCAAATCTCATTCTTTTGAAGAGATTTGAGGTCTAAAATAGGAAAAAGTCTGGGTTGAATCTTGAGAGGGTGGATGTTCAACTTGCATCCCCCCCCCCTTCTTTTGGGAACTGCTTAGATATTGAATGTGTGGGGGGTGCCCTTTGTCGTGCACAAAAATGAGCCTTGTGCTACGGGGGTGACCCTGATTAGACGTTCCATGAAACGGGTAAAATTTCAATGTACCGCGCATTCTGGTCCGCTATAATGCAAAAATTAATCGATGATTTTTTCGTGATTAATTTACTCAATTTTTCTTACGCGGGTGTCGCCGGTTTTCGCTCGGGGTTGTCAGAAACATTTTCCCGACCTTTCAAAAGGGGGGCAATCACTCATTCCACATTTCTGGATAGTGATTGATCTTCATGAACCATAAACCAAAAAAAGTTTGTTGTCCGGGTGTCTTTCAAGCTTAAATTGATTTTTTGTTCTTTCCCTTTTTCCTTTTCCGTTAAAAACCCAAAAAGCACTAAACAAACACTTTGTAAAATTTCAAACAGGAAAACAAGTGGGGAGATGGTCACCCTCCCCACGCGTGTGCCGTTTTTGTCTTACCAGTGTTGCCAGATCGGCAGTTCTGACTTCATTAAACGAACTTTATTGTCAGAGGATGAAAGGGTAAACATATGTTTTTTTTGAAGAAAAAAAATTGAACGAGTTCTCTTGGTTTTTTTTCTCAAGGTGCAGGGTTTTGGAGAACTTCTATTGTTGTAGAAATTCATATTTCTTATATAAATATTATGGTTTTTTTTTTTTAAAAAAAATATGATTTTTTTTTTTTTCCCGCATTTACTCTAAAATAAAAAAACAATTCTCTAACCTCCACGATTTCAGGTTTGTGAAATATATTTGTAAAAATATTTTATATGGTATGTCGAAAAAATAAACAAAAAAAAAGTTTCATTACAAATTTAAAATTATATTTTTATGAATTATTTGAGTATCCTTTAAAATAGTTTTCTATTCATAAAAAGAAAACACGATCCCCATTGCTGAAGGCAGAAAAAGAAAATTTTTCAATTTTTTGAAAAAATTTAAAATGACATTTTGTAAACCTTTTTTGATCAAGACATGGAAATAATTTCAAAATAAGGGAAACCAAAATTTTTTTTCTTTGCATAGCCAAAAAGAATACTGTAGTTTTGATATTAATGCTAATCAGCTTTTTTTTGGTGAGAAAGTTTTTTTATCAGTTACTTTTGTTCTTTTTTTATGTTTCCCTTTTCCTCACCCCAGAGAGGAAAGGGGAAAAAAAGAACGATCCCCGATGGCGCGGATAACTTTGATGGCTTTTTATTTTCTAAAATGGATTGAGGTGTCGTTCAAAGGGGAAAATAGGCCCCCATTCTTTTTTTTTCTGTCATTGTATTACTTTTTTTTTTCTATTTTTATATACTTTAGGGGTTTACGAAAAAAGGGAAAAAGTTTCTTAAAGTTATCTCACGTAACATATAGTAAGAGTCATTAGTGATGAAAAAGGGGCATGACATTTAAATTATTCTGTCCACACAGTATTAAAAAATTTTTGCCTTTTTCAGCAGAAGTATATTAATTGAAAGGTAAACACATCTTTGGATATATCAATTAAAAAATTTCATTTATTTTTGCATATTTTATTCTCGGAAAATAATATTCAAAAAAAATTAACCCCGGGAACAAAAACCCAATACCCAAGGACTTTGGCAACTAATTCATTATTTCGGGCGGCGATAAGTGACGATGATGACATTTTTAGCTGGGCCTCCCTCAAAAATCAAATAACAAAAAGAATTTTGGGAAAAATTTATTTTAAAACCCCGGTTTTTGCGCTTTTGGGGGTACCCCGGCCGACACCGCCCTTTTACGTACCGAGGGACCGATATTTTTTTCTTTCTCTTTTGATTTGCATGATTTTAAATTTCTGTAGTGAATTATTGGACTAGTGCTTTTAAGATATCAGTTTGTCCATGGTACTGAAAACTTCTCATCCACTGTTTTACTTTTAGGAAGAAGGCAACATTTTTTTTAAAGGCGGGAATTTAGATTTTAAAATATTCGATAAAAGAACAGGTATTAATTTTTGGGCTATCTGTTGCTTAAGATGAAATGAAAATGGAAAGAAATAAAAAAACCCCAAACATTACCTGTGCCTTTTTTCAATGTAAGACTTAGTATTACACCATACTCTTAAAATTTTGTGTTTTATACTAAACATACACAAAACCTCAACCATTTGAAAAAAAAGGAACGAACATAAATTTTTTTTGTAAGTCTGAAAGAACTTTTTTTTTAAGAAACATGAAACTTTTTTTATTGCATGCAGAGTGTACCTTTAATTTTTTTGTGCTCCACACAATTATAAAAAAAAAAAATAGTGTAAAGAAAATTTTTTTTCCTTTTTTCAAATTTTTTTGTTAAGTTTTATATTTAAATATTTGCAAAAAAAAATTACCCATTTTTAAAAACACACACACACTTTTTTTGGAAAGAAACTTAAGAAAAATTAAAGGGGGTTTGGGTTTTTCAGGGCACCCCTAGAGCTCGGGGCCGGAACACGCCGGACACAAAATTCATGACAGAAAAGGGGACCCCCCAAGGCTACCTTTTTCCAATTTAAAAGTATTAAAAATTTTAAAAAAACCCCTTTTTTCCAGCAGTGGTTTTTAAAAAATAAACGGTATAAAAAAATTTTTTAAAAACCAAAGAGATAAAATCCAAAAAAAACTTTTTTTCTAAAAGTAAAAAAAAATAATATAAGATATTTTGACGTTTTAATTTTTTTTGATTAAATTATTACTGTGTGCAATGGGGGTTCTTCGAATCCCTGTCAAGATATCTTCCTCTCGGGAATGGCTCTCAAATAGTTATTAATCTCTCACAAAAAAAAAAACATGTTAAAAATGATTATATGTTTTGTAATTAATATTTTCCCCAGTCAGCCCTCCTATATAACGAAGTCGCTAAATCCCAAAAAAAGTTCGTTATAGGGGAAAATTCGTTAAAAGAGTTTTCCCCTTTTTCAAAATATTTCCCTAAGCCACATAAAAGAAATTTTTTAAATTTTGTTAACACTATATATTAAATGAAATTTATTTGCCTTTTATAAATTAATATATATATATATATATGTATATATATATATATATATATATATAATATTTTAATATATATATATAAATATAAAATTTAAAATATATCTTAACAAAAAAAAAAAATTCGCTTGGGAAGTTTCTTGACGTTTTTTACCCCATTTCCCTGAAAATTAAATATTTTCTTCTTTGCTAAAAAGCATTTACGTTTAACATTTTCGAGCTACAAAAGCTAAGTTCCCAAAGTACGACTGATCAACCCCTACAAATGAACGGAACTGGTTCAAGAACACGAGCAACGAGACAACTCCAAAAAGGGGAAAAAAGGGAGATACCCGGAGATGTTTACGGTGAACTGGAGGTTGTGGGCCCAAAGGTTGCACTTTTGGAGGAACCCCCAGAATTATATTGCCCGGCGAACTAGGCATCTAAAAAAAACCAATTAAAAGATTTATGACCACCATTAAGATTTTAAAAAGAGAATAACTTGAAATACCCAGAAATATTTTTAAAATAGGGAAAAAAAATTGAATCACAAAAAAGGGAAACTTTTCCTTATATAGAAAATGCCCTTCGCATAAAAGTTATTTTTTGGGAAAAAAATCGTGAAATTTCTTGGTTCCAGGAAAAAAAATTGCTATATAGAAAAATTCCAAAAAAAGGGGGGTTTATTTTATAGAGGTTTGGAAAAATTTTTTATTAAAACTCTACTGTATACATATTATACTCTATTGTCACAATTAGAAACTCACTACATTACTTAAACAAAAAGGGAAAATTTCTTTTGCCAAGTAAAAAATTAAACGTTTTTCTCGTTTCTTAGACATTGAAAACATTATCCAAAGGGTTAGGCCTTAACTAAAAATTTGGGGGTCACCAAAACCCTTTGGGGAAAACACTTTTTAAAAACAATTTACTTCTTTTTTTGAATTGTATTCTAGAAACGGAAATTGAGGTTTTTTATAAAATTTGGTCCCATTAAAAAAGTTCGAAGGCGCTGTAAAGGGGGTTTTTCTTTTCAAAAGTGCCAAAATTTTAATACTCTTGCTTCCATGTGTTTGTATAGAAATCAAACTAGCTTTTAAAAACCTTTCAAAAGGGGCTTTCTGTATTTCACTTTTTTCCTTTTTTCAAAAAAAGGTAGCCACATTTGCTTGGGATATTAAAAATGCAAATGATATAGTTCTGGAAAAATAAAATGTATTTTTTTTTTTAATTCCTTTAAAAAATTTAATTGTGTTTTAATTCCCTTTTTTCAATTATTTGGGGATTCGAATCTGGAAAAATTTTTTAAAGGGCCCTACATTTTGACTCCCGAGAGATAAACAAAAAGTAAATTTAAATTTTCACAACTTTTTACTTAGGAAAAACTGGAGATAACGGAAAATTTAAACCCACGAGGTTATTTCGCACAATTTAAAAAAAGGGTCAGTATTTTCCCAAAATCTGGTTTCCCCACCATTTGTGGCCGGGTAAGACGAGTTATCGAGTAAAGAACTCGCGTTCAGGATTGTTACAGCTGGGACATGGGTTTTGGGGTCCGGGGGCCAATGAAGACCCATAGTATATGCGTACAGATGGATGTTAAATCCCTCGAGGTTCAAAGTCTTAACTTTTGAATCTAGTGAAAGTTTTAAAATTTTGGGGTTCAAGGAAAGTCTTAAAAGGGATGGGCCAACGAGGCCGGGCCCAGGACCCTCCCCCTCGGTGGGGGGCTTGTTTCCCCTTTTTGACTTTTTCTGAATAAAAATCCGGGGGCCCAATTTTTTATGTGTGTGTGGTCCCAAAAGTTATTCCCCAAATTTTTCTCCAAAAAAATAAGGGGGAAATTTTAAACTGCATTCCCAAAAGGCAAAAATGGTAAGGTTGTATTGTTAAGGTGAACGTGGTCCATGTCTAGGGCCCAAGGGGAAACCAAACCAACTTCCCTTTTTTCAAAAAACGGTTTTCGGTCGAACCGGGGTTTGTGAAAAGGGGTTTTAAGAGGGGTTGGTTTTAGGGTTTTGTTTTTGGGGGATTTTTAAAAAATGGGGGTTTATATACCAGGGATGGCGAACCAATGGCATGCGACACAATTACTTGGGCACGTCTTCAATCAGAAACGGTTGAATTTAGTTCAAAATAACACAGTTCACTATGAAATATTACCAAAAAAACGCAGTAATCAGTCGCGGTTTTTTTCAGATATATGCCAACATTTAAAATTTAATGTAATTTCAAGACACAAAAAAAAACAATAAATATCTTCAAAAGGCTTTTTGACGCTAACTTGCCTGTTTTCAGAAACGATATTTTTTATAAAAACTTTGTACTTTTTCCCAAAATTGAAAAAAACAGACGAACAAAAAATTATTCAAAAACTTATTTTCCATAATTTTTATGTACCCCGATGTGACTTCATTTGATAAACGGAAATTGGCCAATTCGGTTGAAAGAAATTCAGGTTCATTTCAAGTCTAGTTCAATATGGATTCAAAAATTTATTAAAACAAGAAAAATTTTGGGGAATGATTGAAACAGAAAGTAACAAGCAATATAAGTAAAAATGTCAGTAACGAAATTTTGGAAACATGGGATTCGATTCCAGATACATTTATGAAGAAGCTGGCTGATGCTTTTTTAACAATATTTTCACCTCCCTATGCCGAGAATCATTATTATTTTCAAAATTGAATAACATTTAAGACTCAATTAGAAAACCATTTGGCAGATGACTCTAATTCAGCATGTGTTCTGCTAAAAGTAACATTTTACAATCCTAATGTAAGTAATTTGTCATCTGATCGGCAACAACAGAGGTCACACTAATGTTACTTTAATTTGAATTACACGTATATCCAAAACATTTACTGCTATACAGTGCAAAATGAATTTTTTAATTGTAAATAAAGAGTTTTGAGTGGTTAGTATTTAATTTATTCTTTTCCCAAAAATCACAAGTCAAAATTAATTGAAGGCACGTCTATTTCCCATTAAGCACTTTTAGAAAATGGCGTTGATCAAATTCACTACCCCTGTATAAAATTACTTTAAAAATCTATGGGTGGATCTACTTTTGTGCATAGGGGCCCAGGGCCTCAAAAAATCTTAAACATCCCCCGTGAGATTGTCTCTCTCTTCTTAGTTGTAGTCCCGATTACTTAACTGTTTAAAACTATGATGTCTGTCACCATTAGTCCTCGTATTGCTTCGAAGGGAGGCGTTAGTTAACACTTAACTTAAAATGCTAAGCCTTTTTTTTTCTTTCTTGACTGTTGAAAATGTTTGTTTTCATCAACAACTTTATGAGAGAAATCAACAATAACAAAAAAAAAAAAAAAAAAAAATAGAATAATAGAGTGACGCAAAGAATTATTTAAGATACATCTTTTTTGTAAAAAAGAAAGAGTTTTAGTTTTCTCTTATGAAAAGTCTACATTCATTAAACATTCAATTAAAGTTTTCCGAATATTGTTAATTTGGAAGAAATCTAAGCTACTTAGAGTGAGAGTGAGTATCAATAAATGTCGCACTATAAAGCAACACTAAGGCTTTTGGCGAAGGACCTTGTAATTTTGAACCATGATGTGAGTTGATAGTATTACACATAAGTCCATGCCCATAGTTCTAAGTAAATAGTGATCTCTTCTTGTCTGCTTGCTTTGGAGAGAAAATTTGAAGTCGATAAGGACTTTGAAACATAATATAAAATTTTTATCTCCGAATGTGAAACATTGGAGGTGTTCAGGGTATGGCAGTTTTGGAATCGATAGCCTAGTAGCTTATTTTCTTCCTCATTATTCTGTAGAAATATTGACAGTGTTTGATCGATATTACGCCTATTATTTAACTGCACTTGTGTGTGAACCTCCCAACGTTAATTTTTTCAACTCAGTTTTGGGAGCTGCTAAGATTTTACACTTGACTTTATTCACTACTAGCTGGTATACCTGTTCTTCGCACGGGTGAATTGAAAAATAAACAGTATAGATTAAAGGATAAAGAAGTTTTTAATGAGTTAATTTTACGTGAATTGCAAATTAAACAAAAAAAAGCTTTCTGCGTGTCTTAGGTGAACAAAAACCATGTTTGTTAAATTTTAAGTCTGTAGATCTAATAGCTCAAAAAAAAGGATTTTTTTTAAATTTATAACTCTCCGTAACTCTTTTGTGGGCCGATAAAAGTTTATCTACTTTAAATATACCAGAAACGATTGAAGTAAGTTTTATTCTGAAACAAAAAAATAGTGATTACACTGATCAAAGCAATAAATTAGAAGAGAGCGCGCACTGGTGCTTGGCGTAGACAAAGCAAAAAGGGGAAAGTTTTGCTTCACACATAAAAGATAGATATATGCTGACATGTAACTCTAACGGTTTTTGCAGCGCACGCTAGAATAATTTGCAGATGGCAGGATGTTTTCCTACTTACTTGACAATTATCGTTATATTTTGAGCACTTTACACAATATCTTTATAAATTATAGCCTATGTGTTATTCTGATGTAAAAGCTATATTATTGTAAAGTTTTACTAAAATCTAATCAGTTGTTTTCGCTTGAAGGAGTAACAAACATACATCCATACAAATTTTCGCGTTTATAATATTGGTAAGGATCTTAGTTAGATTTGGATTGAATAAAATCAATAGTATTATACAGCATGTTATTTTTCTCTAGTTTTTAAATATAACCAAATTCCTTTGCTTAATCTCATAATTCAGGGTGATTCATAAAGAAGTATACAGTTTCAATGCATTATAAATTAAGAAAATGCAAGATATTATGTTACCAGTAACAAAATTGTATGGATTTTTTGAAGTTTTGTTAGAGACAGTCACATATGTTAAATATGGAAACCCTTAATCACATGATACACATTGAGCCAGTAATCCATTTCCGCCCAAACGCATGTTAAACTATCTGAATCGAGTCCATCGATATTATCTGTTACACGCTGTTTCAGCTTTGCTAGATGAACAGGAAGGGGAGAGATGAATAACTGTCATTTATCTACCCCTGGAAGAGAAAATCACAATGTGTTAAGTGAAGACTTCTGGGGGGGTTGACCTTTGGGTAAGTGGCATGTTATAGTTCGTGCCTCGTCTAATCCTTCGGTGAGAGAGATCGGTGCGTAATCTCGCACGCAGACTAACCAGAGGTGTGGTGCATCATTCAATTGGAGAGTGAAGTATCAATATCGTCCTGCATTGTAGCATAAACCGAAGAAACAACATATCCAAAAATGCGGCTCCCGTGACAGTTTGCTCGTGAAAAAAATGACTGAACTCTTTGTTTGTGGACATGGTATGAAAACACATTTACTCTAGGGAATTTTGCATGTGTTGCACTGTGGATTTGGGATTTTCTTTCCCCCAAAAGATAAATTATTTTGTTTACCCCCATATGGGAAATGTTGTTTCATTGGAGAAAAAAGGTTTGGAAAACTCCCTTTCAAAAACAAAGTGTATAACTTCGAAGTTTTTTTTTGTAAATCCCAAATTTTGAACCCTGTTACTTTTATAGGTCTTTTTTCACAGCTGTTTTTTCAACATCCTTTAATCAGTAAGCTGATAAATCTTTATTTCACGACTCATTCTTCGCGTTGATTTTTCCAAGCTACGTTGAACGGTAAAACTTTTCAGGGTTTTTTTACGTGGTGATCGCCCCTAAAATTTCTTTACTTTTGGATGTGTTTTTAAAATAATTCCTGCCGTTAACGGTTTTTCATTGGGGATTTTTTTAAATTTTATCAAAATTTTTCCTGATTAGGGGATTCCCTGTTTTCAAATTTCAAAGAATAAAACCTTTTATTCAGACTCACCTTTCAAAACTAACCCATACACCTTTATGGCTTCCGGCACAAACTTTAAAAATTTCCAAAACCTTAGGTTACTGGGGTAATTTCTATGGGTTATTTCTGTATCAAATTGGAAGTTATAATTCTTTACGAATAAAGCTTTTAAGAGATTTCATTACACCATCCCAAACTTTAATATGGCCCCCCTTTTTTAATCACTTTTTTTTAGGGCCCCTTATACATTAATAAATTTCTGAATGAATAATAATGCATTTAGAAGTTAAATACACATCTTAATTTAAACCGTACAAATTAAACCCCATAATATTAAATTTTGATAATTTATTTTTAACCAAAGTTAATAAGGGATTTTTAAATTTTTTTTTCCTTTTTTCATTATAAAATTTTTTTAAATTGGAACATATTCAAAATGCGGTGGCTGTTTAGAAGACAAAATATAGATATCTGCTAAATATGAAAAGAACTCAGAGGGTCAATTTCTAAAATTTTTGAAAAACTTTGCTCTAAAACAAACCCATAAAGTCGCTAATACTTATTAAACTTGTTTTTAAATTTCAGTATTAAAAAAGATAAGTAAAAATTTTTTATGTAGTTTATTTAAGAAATACATATTTTGTAAATTATTTTTTAAGTAATGGGTTTATAGTTATTTTTTTTTTTTAATTTTAAATTGAAACAGATTGAAAAATATTTAATTAAAGATTTATTTCCTTCAAGATCCATTTCAAAAAGTACAAATGTCATTATAAAAAAATACCCCCTAATCTATGTTGTTTTATCATATCCATTACATTTAGCTTTTCCCCGGAACGTTCAGGGAGTCTAAACAAAGGATGTCTGCATAAAACATGAAAAAAATGCTGTCCCCCGTACAATTCTAGTCAGTCTTGGCCGAATCGTTAGCTACTGAATCTCTTTGAATGTACATTTTACTTAACGCGTTAATTGTAATTCACGGTATTTATTTAGGGCAGTGGATTAAAAAAAAATCATAGATATATTTTTAAATCGCAGCGAGCATTCGACTTAAAAAAACATCAACAATACACAGACGGGGGGCAAATTATAGAAGTTACGAATGGGTTGGGAAACCATTTCAAAATACTTCAGAAGGGCTCTCAACGCCAAAAAAAACATCTTTTAGATTTCACATCCAGTGATGAAATTAAAGGGCAATTTTGTAATAAATCACTCTTTTTAATTTTTTATAGGGGGGTGCTGAATTTTTTCACTGAAACAAAAGCATTTCGTATACTATTACCATTTTAAATCATACCTTTGTGAATCGTTTTCTGGATGGCTACGAAAAAATATAGAACTGGCTAAATATCAAAAATAACTCTGAGTTCAATTTTAATTTTTGCCTTCCTTTGCTCTGCAAGAAAAGCCCATGATCACTGATTATTATTAAACTTGTTATTATACTGGCTGAAATACCCCCTCTTTAAAACGGTTTATTTTTTAAAAAAATTTTAATACATTATTCTTGATATAATAAACAACTGAAAAGAGTAAAACCAAGCGCATGACAATGTATACAAAAATGTAAATGATTTGTTGAAATGAATACCATATATAAACGGTTTTGAATGAACTGTAATTTTTTAAACCCCGAATTAGCATTTAGAATAAATGTTAAGTAATAAAAAAAATATAAAATTCTAATGAATAACAATTGTTTACTTTTTTAAAAAAAAGGGGGAAAACTTCAAAATGTTTTGCCCGGATCAGGTGTGCACTGATACTAAGGTTAATGGCCGCGGGGTGATGCACCCCAATTCTTTTTTTAATTATTTTCAATATACAAGATAAAAATCACAATTTCAGTGAATAAAAATTTTAAAAAGAGAAAATATACTTACCTATTTCAAGGATTTTTCTGTTTGTCTTTCATAATTTGAAAATATCCCAAAAAAACTAACTAAATTGTTCCAAATGTGCGTATTACCAAAAAAGGGCACAAATCACAGACACTTTTTTTTAACATTACGGGAAAGTTATTAGCAACAAAAATGTCACATTTTGTTCACGTTATTGTAATTTTAATGTCCCATTATCGACAAATATCCTGTTGAACTTTTTTTTGCTTGTGTCTTTTTTAGAGGGGGGAAAAGCATTTTGCGGTACACTTATGGCTTCATATTTTCTTGATAAAGTTAATGTAGCTAGTGAAAATTTTCTTTTCGTTTCATGCTTATTCTTTTTAAAATTTACTTTTTAACATGATTAATATGCATTATTTCAGCAAGTGTTTCCCCTTTTTTGATCCTTTAATTACCTTTCAGAGAGATCACAGATGACCAATTTTTTTTATTTCTGCTATTTACATTTATAAACCATAATCAGTCGTACAACATCACAATTAAAACCACTAAGTTATTCATGGGAAAATGCAGCATGTTCAAAAAAATATTTTTGAAAAAAAGTGGTCGTGACGGGGAAATCGGTCTAAACATACCTTAAGATTCTAAAAACGTTTGCCCTCCCCAAAAAAAAATATTTTCAATTCATTTTGGGTCCCATTAAGACTGTCATATTAAAGGGGTTCTCGTCAAGGTCATTGGTAACAAAAAGCAGTTTTTCCCGAATTAACGATTTTTGTATTATATGTTTCAGTTTCTCATAAAAATAAATCTTGGCCAATTAATCCTTTAAAGTTAAATGCTTATCCATGTATCATAAAATTTTCACACTCTGAAAAAAAAAACGCAACAAATTATATAATTTGCAACTTCCTAAAAAAAAAGGGGTGCAGATAACCATACAAGTAAGTTCGAAAAGCAAAAATAATATTTTAGGTTAAAAAAAACGTAATAAAAAAATTTTATCGTAGAATTACACAAACAAACAAAAAAAATTTTTTTTTTTTTTTTTTATTATAGGATCAAAAGATAGCTAATGAGCGTTCAAAAAAAGAATCTTTTATTTTTTATGAACTTTTTTACCAGATGATATATATAAAAAATATCAATGTAAATCTGTATTTTTTATTATATCAGAAAATATTTTGTCTTTTTCATTCCAGTAATTTAATTTTTTAACCTTTTTATTTTCGATATGTTCGCCTTCAGAGTCCCAGATTGAGAAACACTGCATTACACCAAATGCTCGTCCACAAACTGCATGACTTTCCCAATAATACTTTAATGGATATAACATACTTCCGCGTGTGACCTGACACGGCACCAGACCTTTCACCAATCTTCGAAGAAACTGCAGCCATCCCGGAATACTGGTGAATTAATTGCCCAGTTGCGAAGATTATGACATGATCCTCCGCAGAAGATCATTGGTGATTTCATTGATTAGGTACTACTCAGTCTTTTAGCTTTTATAGATTCCAGAGTGGGAATTACCATCTATTGTTTTGTAGCATGCTCATACCATATCTTCTTAATAAAGAAATTGTAAACATTTACTTATCTCCTCATACACTACATACAATTTAAGTTTCGTGATAGTAGCTCGTTTTCTTACGGGTGCAGATATTTTTTGTAACAATATATATATGGAATAATTTCCAGTAATTAAATCTTTAATAGCTCTTGATTTATTTATGGTCCAGTCCTACAGGACAACTGTTAAATTATTTTAATTAGCCACCCGTCTAACGGGGAATTTTGGAATTACATCCATCCACCCCTTAAATCATGTGATGTCCCGCTAGGTATAAATACCGAAATCATTGGAAATCCTTCTCTCTTCTGTCTGTGTCATTAATCATGTAGCCGACTGCATTGCGTAGTGTCGTAGTTTCTTCTTTCCGTGTTGTGTCGTCCATTCCATGCGCTATGTTTAATATGCTTATGTGTTCCAAGATGTTGAATAAACTGAATTAACTTACAAGACTATCTCGTCAATCTCATCAGTAAGCAGCATCAACAATAACTAAAAATGGATCCAATATTAAGAAATCCCTTCCATCGGCCACGCCCTATCCTATCGTTCGTTACAGAACCATCCCCTCGCCTCTACATTACAGTTATTTACCACTCTCCAGAAATATTAAGGAAGTATTTCACACACACACACACACACACACACACACACACACACACACACACACACCACTAAAGACCCGCCGTGTAGGGGCGCGATGCACGTTAAGTCTGTCGACAGCTGAAACGTCCTCCCGTTGGTGTGGTGTGGTAGTTAGGCGAGGGTATGGCAGCTCAGGTGTCATCCACGTCACTTGACCATGGTTCAAAATTACGTGGTCCGTCGCCAAAAGCCCTCGTGTAGCTGAACAATGCGACGTTAATATACAATCAATCATTCAATCAATCACACACACACACGCATATATATATAACATGACTTGGCGTACTTTTAACTTGAAGTGTTTGTGATTGAAGAACAATGAAAGATGTAAGTGGTTTACCATACAATAGTTTATGTCATAAATTCTACAAATCGCTCTGACCTCAAGCCATGGCTAGAGCGTAGTCCTATTTCAAGCGTCGTTTGTGAGAAAGTGCCGTTCATCCACGTGTTCTAAGTAAGTCGAAGTACTTTTGCGGGAGGTGGGTTCAATTGTGCTGGGCAGGAAGTTTGCCCCAACTGCGACATAAAAGTTAGGGATTTATCCCTCCCCCCTATATATATAAGGCGTATACACCATACATGTATATGGTGACTAGGATTGCTTTTGAAAATTTGCTTGGAACAGACAAATGGTACGCGGTAGGACTAGAGACGAATACATTCTGAGACTACAGAATTAAAAATTGCGTAAGAGTAAAATACAAAATTAAGGAGAACAAATAAATATAATAAAGGAATAGTTAAACATTTTGTTTTTATCATTTAAAAATATAAAACTTAATTATATTTCTGGGAATTTAGGCATTTTGTACCTCTTTTTTGTGTAATGGATTTTAAATCGCAGTTTTCGTGTAAAGAAACATAAAAACAGAAACAAAACCGAAAAAAAGAGAAGTGTTTCTCTTGCCTTTTTTACACTAAAATAAAAGACACAAAAATCCTTTGAATTGCAAATTGGGTACTCATTACCTCCTTTCGCAGTTTGTTTCCGTCAAGGTATCTGAAATCCCAGTAGTGAATATAAATTAGATCTTTGAGAGATAAATTGAAATTTTCAAATAAAAAGAGTCAAGTAAAAAGCCTACGATGTTTAGCACATTTAGAGTAAGAAAACAATTCAAAAATTTATTATTTCGAAAAAATTATAAGGATAAAAACACAGAACAGTTTTAGTCTTTAATAAGATACATTTCAGAAATATATGAACGAGCCGAATATGAAAAAATGAAATCGTAGCATAATTGCTAAACTAAATCATTATAGAAAGGATACAAGCTCTAAAAATATCCAAAATAGAAAATTTTTATTACTGTAAATTAAATTTTATAGTAAATGATTTCCTTTACGTTTTGCGGATTGCATTATCTTATATCCACTTGAGAAATATTTATATATGCGACTGAGGTGTCAAAATATTAAATAACCTTTTGACACCTCTGAATTTCATTCTTCCAGAGTTCTGTTTCACAAAAATGCATCTGAGTAACTTTTTCAGTTCATTCTTTACTTTTTGAATACCTTTTACAGATAAGTTCTTAGTCAAAAGAATAAAAGCTACCAGAGCATTGACTGCTTAAATTAATATCACAAAAATGTATTACCGTATCTAATCTATTTTGAATTGTTTCATCTCTGTTCAAATATGTCTTAAATATTTTATTACTCCAAATCTTACAACTACGTTAAATTCTTAGTTAAATAATGAAAAAGGTTGATTAAAACAAATCCTACTGCAGCGGTAATTAATCTGGTCTACAAATTTGAGTAATAGGCATCAAACATTAACTAGTAATCGAGATTAGTTAACACAATAGATGATAATTTACAATTGAATGTACGTAATTAAAGTATAAGCCAATTATTGAAACCCCCAAATATTTCAATAAAACAAATTAAAATTCCTAAAATTAGTTCATCCTCTCTTATGATTAATCCTGCACAATTATTCATTGTGTGTATTTGTAGCAACACCACTAAAACTTCATTCAGCCTTCGAAAGGATTAATTACAATTGAAGGATTACATTTTCCCCTGATTAGGCGGCTTTAATTCCCGGACAATCCTTTGAACCTGACTTACATAGGAACAAGGAGAGGAATTCGCGAAAGTGCCGAAGGGTTGACAAAGTCTTTGATTCTTCGATGCCTAATATTTCTGTTCATTTCACTTTAATTAGAAGCTTCTGAATCGCGAGGTGTGAAATTTCCTTTCGCTTTATAATTACAGAATCATTGCATTCGGGTTTCGTAGTTGTTTCAATCGATTGGTTAAGCGAACCGATTCAGATGCCTTATTTGGATGGAGAGACGCTGGCTTTGATTCCAGTCTTTTTACGGCTGAATGCGCCGAATTTAGAAAACTTTTGTAATATCCAGAATTGTATTTTAAGTCAGACGCGGAAACCCCCTTAAAAGTAGTTGAATCGCATTCTGATTTGGAACGCCAAGCATGAGCATGTTGATGTGTTCACAACATGTGCTGTGCAAACACATGAGTTGTAGGGGTGATTAAATAATGGAGGTGAAGTGATGTTATTATTCTAAAGCAACGATTCATTTTTTGCTTATAAACATTTCATTGTGATGCTACATACGACCAATTTATCGTTTTTCGTGGAAATAAACCTTAAGCCTGCTTTTATCTCACTTTTTATCTCACCTCGAAATTCTGCTAATCGAAGTATAAGCAGATCGTGATGTTATTTAAGCATACTGCTCTTGAACGTGCCGAATCTAATTTGCATGGAGTTTTGTATAAAGTTCTTCTATGATATCTTCTCTTAATATGTAAATGCACATGTGACCTCATTATTTAAGAGATTGAGGAATTATATAATTATGACTGTTTCTTAAGATGTTAGCATGATTTAATGTTGGATTAATATGTTTAGGTTTGGGAATTAATTGTTTGTTTTAATGTTAATGAATTTAATGTTTAAAGATTCACTGCGTATATGATCGCGGATTAATATTATTATAAGTCGCAATTTTTTTTTCTTCGATAGCTCAGTCTTTGAAATATGGTGCAAATAACAATTTAAAATAGAAAAAAAACATTTTAAGGGAACATGGTACGATTTACGCAAAAAGTTTTAATTTAAGGATTTAAAAATTTTTTTTGGTTGCCTCTTATGTGCGTATACTATGTAAAACAGATTTTGTGCTCAAAATTTCATAAAAAGCTAGCCATATAATTTTTTTAGGAAAAAATTTAAAATTTGTGGATTGATTTTAAAATGCTATTCCTACAAAATTTTACGTACACGCAAGAAATTTGATTTACATGTACGTCAAACTATGTGTAACAAATATTGGTATCTATTTTGCTATAACGTGAATGGTATTTGTACAATACCTCTTTTTATGAATGCTTATTGAAAATTCCTTAAAGAATGTATAAATTCTGAGTTCAATTTTTTTTTAAAAAATAAGTATAGCTTTGATTCAAAAATGCATACCAACTTTTGTTACATGTACTATTGGCAATGAGTAACAAAAATCAAAGCATTAGGCATAATAGAAAAAAAATCCTTAGCATTTTAAAGAAGATAAACTAGTTATTTTATCTTTCAGAGAAAAGTAAGTTTAAAGTTTTGATTTGCCATAGGGATGTGAATAAAAACGAACGTAAAAAGTATCATAATTCTGCTTTTTTTTATATTTAGAGCTTTCAAATTTTGTGAGGTTATAGAAAATTATGTAAAAAATATAATCTAGGCTAACAAAATTAAGTTTCATTTTTGACCGATTTTGGGCAATTGAATCGTACTGTGTTCCTCTTAATTAAAATTAGGACGTAACATACAAGAACGTATATTCACGCGTAAAGCATTGAAAAAAAAATATATTTGCATTCGATAATCTAATGAAATCAATTAGTAAAAGCAAATGCATTTTCTATTACATGTTATAAACACATATC
Organism: Trichonephila inaurata madagascariensis; assembly: GCA_019973955.1. Classification (NCBI taxonomy): domain Eukaryota; kingdom Metazoa; phylum Arthropoda; class Arachnida; order Araneae; family Nephilidae; genus Trichonephila; species Trichonephila inaurata. The sequence goes on from BMAV01024122.1 coordinate 17,081, forward strand.
AATTCAGGCTCTAGCAGTCAGCTGAAGAACTCTACATTGAGATACATTTCAAATAGAATGTCAACTTTTGCAACGAAAGTTATAGTACCAAACAATTAAATATCTGTAAATAAAATAAACAGTAAGAATACTAAGATTTATGTAAATTTTTAAACCAAAGCACACACATAGACATTAATAGTATGAAAAAGAGAATAAGTTTCAACGTTAACAGATATAATAAAAATATTTTCAAAAAATGCATCAAATTTACACATATTATAAATTTTGATTTATATTTAAATCTATAAATCACACAACAACACAACCACGTAGTTTCTTTTTATACATAACACACAACCTTCTCGAGTCCTAGTGATGGGTAAAAAGCCATAATAGACTACCAAATAGTGCGAGTTATCGCTGTTTTCAATTACTTTTTTCACACAAGAGAGCGATTGGTGAGGGATCTCGTAATTTTGAGTCATGGTCAAGGGAGAATACACGAGTTGTTGAATGGAAAGAGAGATTACACAATTTTAACTGGATACAAACTGCAGTAAAGGCGCCATCTATAGAAAAGTCTAAAAGTAAAGGGATGTTCATAAGTTCCTCTAGGCCAGGGATACTCAACCTTTTTCCCCGGTGGGCCACATAAATATGACAGTATTTCACGCTGGCCGCATACATATGATAGATATCTCACGCGAGCCACAACGTAAGTATATTGGGGGAAAATTCTATAAGGCCAAAGAAGCATTTGAATAAACAAAACTGACTCAAATATAAAAACTCTCATTTTCGGTTTTTATTTTAAGACTTTACTAATCTTTCTATCAAACACACAAAATATTTACTTTTTTTGCTCTTTTTACTGAGTTATGGTGTATTTTGGATTTCCTTTTATCCATTACCAAGCTCCTTGCTCTTACATTCTACAATCTCTTTATCTTTTCCTTGTGACAGACAATCTAACATTTGTCTGTCCGCCTTGCCACTTGGCATTTAAACGCTTCTCTTTTTCTGGAGGCAATAAGAGGTTACCTACTTGCTCTGAATGACTGCTAGAACCGGCTTCACCTCAGCACACCTTGGACTGCCTTGAACTGGACAGGAAAGATATTCATTCATTATAGTCCACTTCTAGTATCGGACTTCGTTAAAGTTAAAGGGATATATATATATATATATATAACACATTCTGCTGTAAAAAAAACCAAATTGATAGAAAAATTGATATAGATTTCATTACTTCATCGATAGAATTTCCCTCTAAATTTATAGTACATTGTTCTTACATAACTGGATTTTTTAATGCAATGGGCCGCAAACGGGGCACTCAGAAAAAGTCATCGGGCCACATGCGGCCCTCGGGTCTAAGGTTGAGTACCACTGCTCTAGGGATTTAGAGCACTGTAGTAAAAGTACTAAGACGAATACAGCAAAAGAGGTACATTTAAAAGAATGGAAAAACAATTCAAGTTTTATTTATACATAGGTGTTCTATGTGTAAAACCCTGGTTAAAATTCTTACGTCAACGATCGTGCGGGTTAGATATTCTTATACGTTTTTGCTTCTGGAATAGTCGTATGTAAGAAAATCGCGTATCTAACGATTGAACCGGTTTGCAGAAAGTGTAAAGGGTTACTTTTTATCAGCAGATGATGGTTGTGGTCCATGTTTTACTTTCAGCTGGCCATTCTAGCTTTGTTTTCAAATACAACGAAAACACGTCTTCTGTTTATCTGTCGTAAAAAGGTAATTAAGAATATATTTCTAATTGCTTACATACAAAATTTTGTATTAATGTTTAAATAATTGTAAAATTGAAAAAAAAAATTAATTATACTCTATTAAAATGTGGTTCGTTACCCGCACAATCATGCAGGTTGGGCGTTACTTAAGTCACTACAGCTGTAAAGGTAAGTACTTACCATGCGAATTTTCTTTTCTGTTTCAATATAATTTTGATGAAAGCCTACATAAAAATGAAATATATATATAGTTATATAATTATTACCAAATTTTCTTGGGGGTCACCATGGGTGAGTTCCTTTTATTTCTTTCTCTCTGTCTTTTTTTACAATTAATTTTCTTTTTCATACATTTGTTGAGGAGTATGGCATTTTTATTCTCTCCACAGATATCTGCATCCATATATCTTCCACCTCCCCTAAAAAATCTGAGAGTTCAGGTAGTAGTTAGTACGGTGTGGTTTAAATATATATATGTATTTAAATAATAAAAATTTCTGATACATTTTACTATTTTTCATGGAATACTGTGTTAACTTTTAACCAAAAACTTTTTCAGGTGTCTAAAAGGAGAAGAATTCTCACAGAAGAAATTTTTTAACTGATGAATGAATCAGATTGAACATTGATCAGAACTTAGCGATCTCTCGGATGATGACAATGCTATGAACAAAATATATGAATCACGTATAATGGAGGGAGAGTCAAGTTCAGATGAGAGCGATGAAGAAACACATATGAATATTTGAAAACGAAAGACAATTTTGGATCATTCTTTACCACTAAAGTCTCTTGAACACATTCAATACATTGATTTAGCTGTTGTAAATTCTTGGTTTCTGTGCAAACTAGATGCAATATAAAATAAAATTCCTATAAAAATCAAAATGGATTGCTTAAAGTTAAAGTTAGAGATATTTGAAGCGGTATTAGACTTTTCATCTTAATTAAATCCATCCAATTTTCCACCCAAAATTAAATCCTAGTACAGGTTCGCATCGTCAGAGCTCAATTGCCTCCCTCTAGGGAGGAAACTGGGCGTTAAAATTACTTGCGGCGATTGTGGTATCCCCCTATATGGCGCTGCACTCAAAAAAAGGTACCTACTTTCGGTGAATGTGTGTGTGAACTAGGTAAATTGACGAACTCCGCGTTAATAACTGTTCATAATTTGTCATTAGAAATAAAAAAAAATTCCGCATATTTATTTACGAGATTGTTATTACTGTGAATAACTAATATAATATTTCCATAAGTCTAAGTGTGGATGTTGGTATTTCACTTGCTTGTAAGTTTTTCTTATTTATTTGACTTTATGGTTTTAATTTCTATTTAAACTAGTGCTTTAGTTTCACCCTTATTTAAGATATTCTTTTTATTTACCCCACCACCACCACCACCCACTGAAATAAATATATATATGTATGTAGATATATATAGAAAGACGTATAAGCAGAATTCTTGGAATGAGGGGAAAAAATACTAAATAAACTTTTTTAAAAAAAACGAGCGAGTAAAATCTTGCAAAAACTTTAACTTTGTGCAAACCGTATTGAAAATAAATAAGCTCCATGAAGATGAATTTGGTGGATCTTGAAAGAAATCTCGCTCCAAATTTCTCTTATCAGTGACAAAAGGTCCAAGTGATGTTTTCTTTCGTTGCTGAAATTTTCGAACTCTTTAGAAAGAGTTCGAGAAAGACAAACATATAAGTGCTCGCGCGCGCGCGGAATGTTAAATGGAAATCCCAGAAGAAAAGAACTCGAACACCACATAGGAAAGTATATTTTCCTTTCAAGTTACTTACTTTATATGATATTCTTATATAAAGTAAAATAGTACAGTCTGAGTTATTTGAACTACATTTTTTTTAAAAAAAATGTATTCAAAACATTTTTTTGCATGAATATTTCATAATTCTAGAAAAATTCATAAATAAGTCTAATTTTGATGATTGAAATCAGAAAGTTTTAAAAGTAATCACAATGATTAACATTCAAAAGTCCTCTTTCTTTTGAATCCATAAGAAGTGATGATTGAAAGTTGAGACTCGAATCATAAATAGTTCAGTTTTGGGAGAAAAAATTTGTTTCTTAAAGATTTTTTTTTTATTTGTTGTTTTATTAATAAAATAAATAAGAACGTTATGAGTTACATAAGTTAAGTAAAATAAATTAAATTAACACATTAAGTATTCTTTTCTAATCAAATAGATTAAATAATATAATATAATTTTTTGGGGATAAATTCATCATTGGGCCATTAAATATGAATTCACAAATGCTATATTTAAAAAAAAGAATGTTCACTGTTTTTCTATAAAAATAAGAGCAATGTTTGTTTTTTATTTAATACACACTAAACTATGGAAAACTAATTTGTTGAGTTTTCTTAATTATTCTTTTTAGAACAACTGCTTTTATATATCTAGAATGATAATATTAAAAATATATCTCACGTTATTTAATTATTTCTTAATTGTAGGAATTAAAAATCATTTTAAAATGCAGAAGAATTTTTTTTGTTTGTGTTTAAAAAAGTGTTGGGAAAAATTCCAGGAAGTCTTTTTAAACACGTTATCATAAACAAAGACACGACATTTTTTTTAAAAAAAATAATTCGTCAAACAATGTTTGTTAAATGAAGTTCTTAACGTTGATTATTTTACTCTTTTCCTTAGCTTTCTTTTTAAAATTCATTTTATAGGAGTATTACAGAATCTCAATTTATCTTTAAAGTTATTTATTAGAGTTCCTTTTTTATTAAAAGCCTGTGTGGATGTGTGGGTATTAACTACTTTTATTACAAAGAGGTTTCAAATTAAGTTTGTATAATTAAAGAAATTGCAAATTTAAATAAGCACAGAAATACGTATTTGTGTTTTACAAAAAGTTGTATATTAGATAAAAGATAATATATAAATTTTTTTATTTCTAAATATATAAAAACAAGATTAATTTATGAACAAATGAAAAGAATAAATTGAACTAAGTTGTTATGATCTAAAACTCATTGCTGTATTTGACTTAGTCTAGTCCTGGATTCAACTCTTGAATCTAGCCAAAGGGCAGGGCGATTTCAGAGAGCACAAATCAACCAGCCAGTATATTACACTTCTAAGCCAGGTGATGAAGGTTGGGTTGAATAAAAACATTTTGTCAACTATATTTGTGGATCTAAAATCTGTATATGACTTAGTTTATAGAGAACATCTTCTGAAACTATCAAATCTTGGTGTCCATTCAAACTTGTTTGGATGGTTTAAGAGTTTCATCAGGCAACGAAACTGTAGATCTCGCTACCCAGGCTGCTATTCAAAATACAAGATTCTAAGGACTGGTCCACCACAGATGCTTACTTTTTAATCTGTATGTAAATGATATAATTAATGAGTTGAAGACACTTGACTGAGTTAAATATGTCTATTATACTCAAAATATCTATTTAATTAATTATATGGATAGAGATGATTAAATATATCATAATAAGGAGAAATTTGAGGCGATATTGAATAAATCTTTGGAAATTCTTGATCACTGTTGTCAAGATAATAAAATGAAAGAAAATCTAGATAAGACCGTTTATCAGAATTTCTCTCACTCATCAACCATTAGAACTGAACCTCTCATAACAAGGAATGAATGTTCTCCAAACAAATTGTTTCTCATATTTGGATATTAACTTCGATCGAAAATTGACGTGGATGTAGCATACTGAAATGACCGTGAAACGCATCACTAAGATGTACCACTTTCAAGTCTTAAGTCTTTTGAAAGTGGTGGTTTCTGGCCGAAATAGGGATTTTCAAAAATAACTCTGATATAATACATTGAGCTGCTCATTACCTACAGTTGCAAGCCTTTGGTTGCGGCCTCTAAGCAAGTGATATAAACGGATATCCTGGAAGTGTTCCATAACCGAGAATTGCAGCTAATTACGGGAGCCATGAAATGAATACTAATCAATTGTTTATTGTTATCAACTCATCAAATGCCTATTAAATCTATTGAAGAAGAATGAGCTTTATTAATACTGGAGAAAATTACTAGAATCGCAGAATATGTATCCCTTTAGAATAATTCTCTATCCTACACCAAGGAAAATCTTAAGACAAAGACATGCTTCTTTCAGGAAGTCATGACTCTTAAAGAGCTTCATAATTTTCGTTTTGAGCGAGATCTAATAAAATATTCTTCTCCAACTAAAGCTTTGACCTTTCAGCAAAGCTGCTTCAAGATTTCCGACAAGGAGAAACAGATAGTCAGATCCTAAGGACTGACTATCTGTTCCTTCCTCCTGATAGTCAGATCCTAAGGACTATCCTCTTTGCAGACTTTGAATACCTTACATCCTGAGGGTGAATGGTTGTACGTTTTCTCGGATGGAAGTTGAAAGACAAAAATAATGCAGTTTCTTGATTAAATGTGACCTATTCTTCTTCTATGAACCAATAGGAATACACAGCATTGCTTTTGATGTTGAAATTTCTGCCATACGCATTGCTCTCTATCTCAACTTCTTGGTCTCCCAGATCTTTTTTCAAAGGTAGTTATTGTAAAGGATTCAAGGGGTGGGGCCTTCCAAGAATATCTTCCATCGAGGCACCTATATCAGTGGATATTCTCAAATGGCAACAGTTAATTAGCGATATACTTGAAAGCTACATAGACATTGCCATGTAATGGATTCCATCGCATTGGGCATTGATGGGAGTGAAAAGGGAATTAATTAGAAAAAAAGGGACAAAAATCATACATTCAAACTTCCTCTCTAACACAATACTTCCAACTCTCCAATAACAATAACTCATGATTAATGGTTTATATTATTAAATTTTACTATTACATTCTAGCTTTTAGCATCTCTCTCTCTCTCGATTTGTTATATAATATACGATTGAGTATTCGTAATTATTTTCAAAAGCATGTAATATAAATAAAAAACAAATACTTACTATCTATGCCACTATTTTCAAAGTTTGTAAAACTCAGTAATGTTCAGTAATTAACTTTTATCACACTCACTGCACAATAATATAAAAAAGACGTTAATTGTAAATAAACAAAAATCATAAATTAATTTTTTTTCGGAGCGAACAACAACAGCTACGTATTAAGCCTAGCAAGTTGCCACGTGTATTATTCTGTTAGGGCCCGCGTTAACAACACCCAACAGCTGCTGTTGTCCCCTCTATTCCCTCCTCACCCCTCATCGGTATACCTGCAGTCCTTTCAGATCCACAAGATCAAGTTTGCAATAGTTATTCTTTTTAAAATATAACTTTAAACTAATATAAATGAAGGAAAACTCCAAAAAATTAATAACTATTTGTAATAATAATTAAAAAATTGAGATAGCACAAAATATTTTTTTTTTAACATTTTTCTATATATACTATTAAAAACATTTCCAAAGTTTATATAAAGATTCATTGACTGACCCTGGATTTCGAGGTATAAACCTACTGCGCCCCACTACATAGGTTTTCCTCAAATGTGAAACACCCTTCGAATAAGTTAACGTACTATTTCACTAGCTACTTTTATGTAAAACACAGGGGCCGCGCGTACGCAGCCCCGCTACCAAAAATTGTGCACTCCAGACAACCACGCTTTGTGGAAGTGGCGAGAGTCAGCCCACCCAAGTGCAATGGCAGGCCTCTGCTCGGGAGATCCTTCTTCTTGATCAAGGATAGCTCCAGTGCTAAGTAAGTATGCTTTTTAATTAGATCAATAGCATTTAAGTAAGGAGTTCCGATTAAAATAGTGGTAGTCGTATTTTTATATATATTTTATGACTAAAATTCTCCTAAACGGTTTGACCGATTTTGATGAAATTTTTGTGTTGGTTCACGTGGATTCGAGAAAGGTTTAGATTCACAATTCGGTCCGATATCGTAATTAGTTAAAACATTAATTAAAAACTTTAAAACGCATAATTATTCTACCCCTGTGTGCTATTTATTCTGCTAATGCGCGCGTGGCAAGAAAAGCCACGATACAGTATATCTTGATATAATAAATCTTCTGTGCGTGTGTAAGTGACTAAATTCATCCTAAGCGGCTGGACCAATTTTGATGAAATTTTTTGTGTCTGTTTCAGTGGACTCGAGAATGGCTTAGATCATTGATTCCCAAGTGGTCTATATGGACCCCCAGGGGTCGACGACGACTCAAAAGGGGTCTACGCCAGCGAAAAAATAAATTGGGGGTCCATGAAGGGTAAATAGGGATGGATCTATGACAGCAACTCTTCAGGTTTTTTTTTTGTATTTACATGTACATTGAAATATTTCTGGTTTTACGTGTTTACACTTTTTGTGTAACTTTCTCCCATTCCAAGAGTAGGGTCGCAATGGACATCCCTAACGCTTATAGGATGTTCGGTGTTATATAACTAACTAAAAAGGGACGGGGGAGCTTTTGGAAGTAGACCCACACAGTAGATGTTTTACTTTAGTTTTGAGGGTTACTTTAAAACAAACGGTTGTGATTTCTCGAATCAAAAGACTCATTTTCAAAGAAATTGGAACTGAAATAAGAACACAATAGTAGCATTTTAAGATTTCAAAGATAAGTTTGTGTGTTCCTATTTAAATAAATCAAATATATACAACCTGATAAATCAAAGTAACTTCGAATGGGAAAAGAAACAGAAACAAAAGCAACACAATCCGTTCGACTCTTCAATTTATAGACAAAACATATAATAAAGCGATTGCACCTTGTGGTGGTACGTTTTTCTTTGGATTTACATGAGAAATAAAAATGCGGGCTAAAGCTGACACAACACATAGGCTTTCAAAAAAATCTGTGTATAACTAATTATTTTCAATAAATTTCTTAAGTACAAAATTCAATTGATTATTTCAAACATACGATAATTAAACTTTTTCAATTAAGAATTTTCATTTTATATAGCTTCAAATTTAAAAAAAAAATACTTGTGAATAAGGTACTTATTTATATATAATTTATTTATATATATAAGGCCTGATACAGCTTGAATTTCTAATTCAATTACATTTTTTAGTTTTAAAAGACAAAATATGCAATGTCTTATCAGGTGGTTGTCCTTCATTAGGTTGGTTGGGTGAAATTTCTGGCACTCGGACATACTGTGTCAAACACTAAGTCCCTTATTGGGATGGGGGTGAGGTGGGAGGTACTACTCTGTTTCTTTACCATATGAAGAAAAGTGTGAAGGAATATCTTATTGTATCTGCTTTTATGAAAAAAATCAATCTATAAAAGTAAAGTAATTTTTTTAATGAAATTTCATACATATATAATGTAATAAATTCAGATAAATGAATAACGATGATACTCTGAGTTAAATGAAAATTAGTCTGTTTTATTGTCAATGAAATTATTTTGCAAATATGTATCAAGTTATAATTAACACTATATGGATTGTAAAATCTTTTCTTTGGATTTAATTGAAATAACATTGTTGACACGAATAATATTGTTGACTATTAAATTTAGAAAATCCCTGCTCTTCTCACAACCAATTATATGTTACATGTTCCAGATTTGGAAAACCATCGAATTTATGTGCTTATACCCCTCAAGGATTAACCAAAAATATTATACATCCAATGGCATTACGATAATAAGTTTTTGTACAATTTAATAAATATACCTGTGTTATAAAATAGTTTGAGTCTCAATTTTTTCACCTTTAATTAAAACAAGTTTAAGTTTTTATTCACACAGAGTCTCTACATTTAACTTCACTCATAGTATACACATACTCAAACGCTATCGATTGATCGAATTGTGATAACCGTATATGTAATGACGTTTGATATTGTAATAACTTTTTAATACAAATTTTCATCAAAACGATCCAGATTGTTAGAGCTTATTCATAAAAATATGGAATTTTTTAATTTAAGATGTGTGTACAGGACAACGTCTGTCGGGTCCGCTAGTAAGTATACATTCTTTCTAAAAAGTTATGAATTGGTTTAAAAAAGACATTTCCAAATATTTTTAAAACGCATTAAAAATCGTTGACGAGTCAAATATGGAAGAAATTTATAACCTGATATTATGTTTAAATAGTTTTCATATCCTTGCGGCGGCTAACTCTGTAGCATTCCCAATGTATACATTTTATAATGTGTACGGCAACCCTCTTGTTTAGTTTGGATCAGTGGGTTCGAGGCTATGAGTTTCAAGTGGGTCCTGCCATTCTCGAGCGTAATAAATGTTTGTATTCTGTATCATCCATTTGTGCTAACTTTAACGCTAATACACTACAATTAGTGATATAAGTTAATACTATATCCTGTTAAACTGAATTAAGTTTTCTATCTTGAATTTTAATTGAAATTTTTATTAACACCCTACTTTAAAGCTGCAAGAGGATCAAGGAAATTTTTCGATGACTCCTGTACTAACATCTTACTCTCCGAGTTTCTACACTACCCCCAACGTGTTGCGTTTGAAAAAAAAGATTTAAAATACTTTAGTTCGGTTACATGGCAGATTTTACCTGACACCAGGATTCGAACGTAGTACTCAACTATATGGGCCACGAGTTCACAATCGTGACCCTTCACATACCGTGGTCACTTTACTTCTTGAAAGGAATATTTGTCGGCAGTCTTGTTTTATCTAATACAGTAGAACCTGTTTTTGTGCGGTCCTTTTTATGCGATTTTATTTTTGTGCGACCGCATAAAAATTTTTTTTGCAGTATTTCGACGAATTGGCTTGTTATATGTAAGAATTCATGAAATTTTCGAATATTTTTTTGTGCTTTATTTTTATGTGGTTTTTATCAACCGCACAAAAACAGGTTCAACTGTATATGACAACACCCTTTCCTCCAGTTTCCAATTAAGATGTTTAATAAAACCGTTAGTACATTCATCTTTTACAATAATTTATTATGCTCCGGAAGTTTTCCATACAGAAAAAGAGATGAACATTAGAAAAAAATAAATGAACGAACACATTGATGAAAATTCTGTTTCTTTATTTACAAGAAGATATTAAAACTGCTTAAAAGGTATCGGAACACGTTTGGAGTAATTTTGACTCAAATAGCATATTTAAACACTATAACTGCTTTTTTAGGACTAAATTCCAATAAATACTAATATTTGACCAACAATGTTTACAATAAATTGCCTAAATAATGCAAAAATCACAATTATAAGTGAAATTTTACAAATATTTTTGAAAAACTTCAAAGCAATTGCAGAAAAAAAGTGATAAATTTATATTATTAAAAGTATTGCCAAAACAAATTAGATGCATTTATCTAGAAATTGTACTAAAATTTTAATGTTTTATTAAAATTTGAAAATTTTAGAGCTCATTGAGTAAACATTATAAGAATTGTTACATTCTTTATGAAATTCTTACATTCTTTACTTAAATAACAAGCCATAACTCAAAAAGTATTCATACAATAAGAAATATTTTAGTACATTCTCTAGAAAATAAAATAAATATCAGGTATAAAAAGTTTTAGAGAAATACATTTGTAGCATTTTGAAATATCAGACTCACCATGATAGATTTTGGGGAATTTAAGTGCCGAATTCTAGAAGATAAAATACCCATTTCAGGTTTTTCTGACCTTATAAAATTGATTGTAACTTGGACTCTAGAAAGTGTAGAAACAAAACAAAGTATGTTTTGTAAAGCCAAAAGACGTCTCTATTCAATAAAGTAAATAATAAAAATATCTGTCTTCATTGGGTTTGGTCATTTTCAACGTGTTCGGATACCTTAAAGAAAAAGCATATTTTTTTGCTCAATTGTCAAATGTCTGATTTCTTCTTTATATTAACTATTTTTTGTAGTAGTAGCTGTTGATATTTTTTATTTAAGCAATGAAAAGAGGCAAAGTAAATTTTGCTGAATATCACAGAAGATACAACCACGCATAATCGGAAAGTTTTTAAAGAAATAGAATTTTGATGTATTAAAGAAACATTGGTAAAATATTCAGAAAGTTTGGAAAATGTCTGCGATACTGTAAAAGATGTCAGAGGAAACCCAGGTAAAAAATTCTGACCTAGTTTTAGCTATATTCAAAAGTGTCTATATAAGTGATACAAAGAATCCTCAAGGCTCTCTGGTAACAAGTTCCAATACCATAAGGCGTCATTTCCAGCTAAAACCTCATATATGCATTCTTACGTGAATTCGTAGCTTTTGTTCATTATTTAATGCAGAGTTTCTTAAACGTTTTCGTGTTATAGACTTTTCCCCTGTTTTAAGGAGGTTCCATCAAAAATAAAAAATAAATTATTTGTTTTATATATTGCTTCCTTAACATGTCTAGAATACGGTGGCAAAGTGAAATTTCAAAATTCGAAGTCGTTTTAAAGAAGCAGGTGTTATCCGGATCAGGACAATGGAACAAATTATGAAATTATTGTATTAACATCATATTGTAAAATTTCCAATTAGTCTGACCTTTTAAAATGGGTAAAAATCGAGTTCAAAGATTCCGTTACATACAAGTGAAACTTATAAAAGTGCTAAAAACATGAAATATTCGGGAGCTACACTTGAGAAATTTTGGTTCGTTTTAACTGTCGCTCTTCAGAGTCTCTTCTGTAACAATAGGACTCAATTCTTCATAAATGCTGCTACCGAAGTTTTAGCGTTACTTGTGTAAGTGGCCTTTTTTGAAGATAGAAACAAGCAAAAAAGTAATTCCAAAAAAGAACACCACCGGTATAATAGACAAAAAACAATAAAAAGAAATGTTTTATGTGAAGTTTTGCAAGCGATAGCATTAACCACTAAGATGCTACATTGTTGAATATCTATATCTGTATTCGTATGTAATGCATTGTACAATGGCAACAAAATACGAGTATAAAACTTTACACAAGTATTAACACACGCTTTATAACTCTAATAATAAAAGTGATCAGGCATAAAAGTTTATTTCAGGCCTCTTTTTGGCTGACAAAAATACATTTTTTTCTCTCATTTTATACAATATGTGTGTCTTGCTCTGTTTTATGACAATTTCTCAATTAAAACGACAATAAAATCATCTCGAGTAGAAAAAAAGTAATTTCGTTGAATTTCTTCCTTAATTTCAATATGTTTGGTTGAGTTTTATATCTTAATTTGATATTTATATTAACATTTTCTTCTTCACCACTGGAATACCGGTCCTGCAAGCCTAATGGTTATGATTAAGGACTCCAAGGACATGGCGGGCGTGTCATGTGTTTCGTGCCCTAATGACACTGAAAATCTGATGGAGCTGATGCACGTTGATTATTCCGAGGCTTCAAGCTCTCCCTTTGACGTGTTGTATAAATTCAGAAGTACGTGACAGCTTAGGAATAGTTCTCATCAATCGACCTCAGTTCAGAATTATGAGTATATAATCGGAAATAGAGCTCCCGTTTTGCTATATATTGAGACGTTATTAAACACACACTTGGTTGATTATTATTAACCTCGCACTGTTCAGCTACACGAGGGCTTTTGGCGACGGACCACGTAATTTTGAACAATGGTCAAGTGACGTGGATGACACCTGAGCTGGCACCTCCCTGTCCTAACTACCACACCAACGGGTGGACGTTTCAGCTCTCGACAGATTTAACGTGCATCACTGCCCTACACAGTGGTCTTTAGTGGTGAGTGAGTGAATGAGTGAGTGAATATTAACGTCGCACTGTTCAGCTACCCCCCTCTCCTAACTACCACGCCACACCAACGGGAGGACGTTTCAGCTCTCGACAGATTTAACGTGCATCGCTGCCCTACACGGCGGGTCTTCAGTGGTATTCGGCTCGAACTCATGACATGCCTGCCATGGTCCGATACCTTAACCACTGGGCTACCGCAGCCCGGTCTTTAGTGGTACTGGGCTCGAACTCGTGACAAGGCAAGCCACGGCCCGATACCTATACCACTCGGCTACCGCTCTCTGCCACAATAAACACTCACTCTGTAGTAGTAATTCCGAGATGTTGGAGGGTTGGTATTAGGTCAGTGTGTGTCCTTTTCCATATTTGGATACGTTGAGAAACATAGTGCAGTCTGAACCTCGAATCATTATTGAGTAAAGCACTGTGGTTACGCTAAACCCATGTCCAAGAATGATGTTGTCTGGACCATTTAGTTGAACTCTCCTATATTATGTAGTGAGTGGGATGTAGAGTATTGATCTTTTGTTATTAAGGCCTAGGTCATGAAGCATTTAAGTAAATACTGTTCCTCGACACTGATGAACCAAAAGCTGTGAAGATTTCAGTTGTGAGAAGAATAGCTGTGATTCCCATAGTTGCTTCTTGAAGTTAAAGTCAGTAGGGGTTATCCTGCCTTGTGTAGACTTTTGTCATAATATAACTTGTCTTTTGGTAATTTTTTGGTCTCTAAGAACAGATTTCACAATTTGAAAACCACGTTTCGGGACACATTGAACCATCTTACTACCTCTGCTTGGGATTGATTCATGCAGGCCACGTGCATTTGTCTTTCAAAAAAATTCCTTAATCCGTATAAAATAAAAGGGAGCGATGCATTTTTATTGCATACCTAAAAAAGGCATTTGTGATAAGTTTACTCATTTTTATTAAAAACGATTTAGCAGTTTTGAAAACTCATATGAAAATGTTTTTGTACCTCAACTTTTGTATATCAGTGAATGTATGTAAAAGAATATATATAAATGTGTGTACCCTAAAATCCTAACAACACAGAAGTTTTCTTTTCAAACAAAATATAGAGCCCTCACACACACTTTTATGATAAAAAAAAACTATGAAGTATTTGGTTTTATATAGACGATCTTTTTATAATGATTCTTCTTAAAAAATCTTAAGACCCCTTCAAGGAAAATTTGCCTAAATAAATAATCGAATTTTTCTAGAGTTACACAACATATCTATTGAATGAATAGGGATTCAGAACCCGAAACATTTTGTTAAGTGAACCGCAACTCTAACTATTAGGAAGTTTATACGTTAGTTCTCCTCCTCCTTAGAGGGGTTTAAACATTTTCTAAGCCATCATATGTATTACTTCTAGTGCAAATGTTATGAACTATTTTTTAAATAAAGCAGGGGCCGCGCGCACGCAGCCCCGCTACCAAAAATTGTACACCCCCAACCAACCACAGTTTGTGGAAGTGGCGAACGTCAGCCCACCCAAGTGCAATGGCAGGCCTCTGCTCGGGAGATCCTCCTTCTTGATGCGGGTGACTCCAATTTTAAGGTAAAGGTATGCTCCGTATCCAGTCACCATTATTATACATTTAAATTTTTCTAACATTAAGAGTGGTTAAAATTGCGCCAGAATTACTCCGTAAGGAGACGACGATGCACCATCATGAAATTTCCCCCAAATCTTGTTTCCCAAACACACAACTATATATAATGAACAAATATTATATAACCCGCGTTTACTTTCTTTCCCTAAAAGGCCGAAATTCTTTACCCGTCCTAATGCCCTCTAACGTTCCTTTAAACGCTATAGGCAATATTTGGTTTTTCTAAAATTTATAGGGTATTTCATATCTATTCTAGTAATTATTTTCACTAGAAACATAAATTCCTATCAAAAAATTAGCACACTATATAAATAAATACAGCAAATTGGGGAATTTGTTGTTCGAAAAGCTTTAACGTTAAAGATCCGTTTTTGTGTATTGAAAATGAGTTTATCGAACAGTTACTGGGGCGTCATCAGATAAAATATTTTATGAAGTCAGTGTTTGTAATATTAGCTGTAAATTGCTTGCTCTTATTGAAATTCTTCAAAATAAGATAGATCTCTACAGCGTAACGCAATACGCATATTACAGTGTAATTATTACTCATATAGCTCTACGTTAGAATGAATACGATATCGCCAAAAGCAGATACACGCATCCACCATCAGTAAGTATAATCGTGAGTTTCAGTGAAAGCGAACAATTTAAACAAAATTTTGGCGCAACAGATTCGTGGGGAGAACAATTATGACCCATGCACTCGTCTTCTTTATATTAGCGGGGTACTTTGCGTACCAGCCGCTACCAAAATTATTGCACCCAAGCACCGCTGTTTGCGAATGTGGCGAGCATCAACCTACCGAGATGCAATGGCAGGCCTCTACTCGGAGATCCTCCTTCTTGATCAAGGGAAGACACCAGTGCCAGGTAGAATTTATGCTTTGAAAATAAGATCCTGTAATATTTATGCATTCAATATTGATATAAACAGTGGTAGTATTATAACTATTATATGTTTCGTACGGGTCGACCCCTTAGGGGCAAATTTTCTTGAGGTAAGTACGCGGGTGTCACAATCCCGAGATACCCAAGTGATCTTTTCTTTTTCCTAAGGGGTTTACTGTCTTTGGTAACACGGGGGACACGACTCCGGGGTACGCTAGTGATCCTTCTCTATTTTCGAACCTCTTTCTTGTCATTCAAATTTCCTTTTCTTCTTTTCACGTCTAGACTACAGACTATTTCGAATATACCTGTATACAATTATTGATTTTGTTTCTATTAGATAACTCAATATTCGTTATTAATAACATATTTTTGTATTCATTTTGTGTTGCGTTTAATTAGCTTGATCTTTATTTAATTTTTTCAATTATTTATTTCGACCTTCGTATTATTTCATTGTTTTATTACTAACACCGTTGGTGTCCAACCCGCATGTTTGCCATGTGCGGCGCCCCGTAAAGAGGAAAATGGTGTCCTGGGGATACATTTGCGTTCCCTTTGACCCACGCTTCGCTGTAGACGGGAGGCAGGAGTGAGCTCTCTCCTGTCAACTCTTCTGTGTCCCCGGAAAGACATTGCTGTAGGATTAGTACTGCAGATAAGGAGTGTCGGGTTTACCCGTTGGATCCTCACCCTGATGTTAAAGTACTATATTCTGGGTGTACTCTATGTAAGCGTCGTGCCTGGTTTTTGCCAGATGACCGGCACACTACCTCTCTTATTGGAATTCGCGGTGGGTGGGGGCCAGCCAGGATGAAGTTTTCTTCTCGCCAACGGATCAAAGTATGTAGTGCCTGGGTATATAAAGGCCTTGTTTAACCCACTATAAACATTGACTAAATTGCTACAAATTCTCGTTTTTCATTCTATCGCTACCTAACAACGAAGTGTCACGGAAATATCTTTCGCCGTTCAGAAAGCAGTAATAGGTATAGGTGGAGAACCAAATCCATTAAAAAGTTACGATCCGGTGACCTTCTGATGGAAACTAAATCTGCCTTACAAAGCAAGTCTTTTTTGTTGGCCAAAACCTTTTTAGATTCTCTATTAGTAGTATGTCCTCACAAATCACTGATTTCCTGTCGTGGTATCTATGAGACAGATCTTTTGTGTGCTTCTGAAGCATAAATCCTGGAAGGATTTTCTAATCAAGGGTCAGAAGATCAGGCCAGAAGGATTACAATAAAAAAAAGCCTCTTTCAACTTTAAAACTAAGAATATAATTATAACTTTCAATAGTCTTAAATTACCATTAACCATTAAAGCTGGATACCTTAATTGCAAAATACGTCCGTATATTCCGAATCCTCTGCGCTGTTTCAAGTGTCAGAGGTTCGGACACTCTCAAACTTCCTTCCGATATCAATTGACATGCTCTAGATGTGCGTTCGCTGGGCATTCTTCCGCGGATTGTACTCTAGAGCCAAAATGCGTCAATTGTTCATAATTCCATCCATCAGATATGAAATTAAGCCAAAAATGTAAATTCGAAATACAAATTCAGGAAATCAAAATAAATAAAAAAAAAAACTTCTATTTTGAAGCACGCAAATAAATAGTCCCATAGTTATTTCAAAATTACGCTCAGCCAACTAAACCTTCAACTATATCCACAACTACCCAGACAGATATAAATATAACAAACATAATCTGTCCGTCTTTACAATGTCTGACACCTGTATCCTCTGCAAATCAGATGCCAAGTACCTCGTCTTCAATACCTGCAGTCTCTACATCATCTTCATCAACTCAAGCACATCTACTTCCTTCCACATCTTCAGTAATAACAACCATACAAAATGAATCTCAATTACCTGAATCCACTTCTAGTTCTACCACTTCTTCCTAGGACAATAGCCTAAATATTTGTGCCTCATCTTTATCAACTGAAACACGCCTATTTCCTAATACTTCTAATAAATTTGCCGCACTTTCAACTGAACTTCAGCCATTACCAGAGTCTGCCGCTACTACATTCAATAGTGAACATTCTTATGCATCTAAAATCCTAAAGAGTGTAAAACAAAATTCAAAAAATAGAAGAAAGCGCCTAAAAGTGCAGAAACCAGAAATCGAAATAAAAATGCCACGTCTCTCGTCCAAGAAAACCTTCTTTCATTATGACTCAGAAGATGAGGATATTATAATATATGATGTAGATGAAAAATTAATGGATGCTCACATTAGGTCTGGCTTCTCCCATTTCATAACAACTATAAGAAACAGAAATAATTTAAATTTCATCTGTAAGAGAATCGTGTTCAAATTTAAAGTCATTTTTATAATTATCTTCGATGTTTTTGAAAATTCACTTTATAGCATTTTTATAGTGTAAAAACTGTATAAATTAAATTTTATTCAATATCAGATTATAGACATGCCTTATAACGTCATTATTTAAAAATTTTAACTGTGTTCTTAAAATTTTATGTCATTTAAAACAAATGTTTGGCGTAGAATAGCCGAAATTGGCTTTTGCGCCAATAAACTCCATAATCACTCACTCCAGTGAACAATTAAAACAAATTTGGCACAATAGGTTCAACGGGGAAAAGAGTAATAAACCATGCACTATTCTTCTTTATATTAAGAGCAGGGGCCGCGCGAACGCAGCCCCGCTACCAAAAATTGTGCACTCCAAGCACCCGCTGTTTGCGAATGTGGCGAACATCAGCCTACCCAGGTGCAATGGCAGGCCTCTGCTCGGGAGATCCTCCTTCTTGATCAAGGAAAGCACCAGTGCCAGGTAAGTATGCTTTTAAAATAAGATCAATAATATTTATGTATTTAATATAGATAAAAACAGTGGTAGTAATATAACTGTTATATGTTTTGTACGGGTCGTTTTAAAACAGGTTTTTGTCCATACATTTTTTTTATATATATATAAAAATGTATTAAAAATTATTAAATAGTTAAATAGGTGGCAACTTATAATTTGATGTTTTTCTTATGTATTATTTTCCTTTTCCGCTGAACTAAATTAAGGCTTTTCTTCTTGATAAAAGTGTTTAGAGGCAGGTAATATTTGTATCATCTTATTTTCAGAAATGTATGTGTTAAATAATTTTATCTGTGTCTATACGAAAGTAATGCTTGAATGACCAGTTTGTACAATATTCTTAATTTATATAAAATGAAAGAGAAAAATTGAATTCGATTGTTCTGCTAGGCCAGATTCCCCTGCTAAAGCTCCCTTCGCCATTGAAACAAACAACAGACTTCTACCAACAAACAGACAAACAGACTTCTTCAACAAACAAATACTTCTACCATTTTAGAAGTCTCAGAATGTTCAAATTTAGACAGCGTTTAGTTTAACTACAAGAGAACAAGAATCAAATTACACCAAAAGGTGAGTGTTTGATAATATCGAGAAAAGATAAAGATGTTCCAGTCAAAATGATTAGAACACCAAAAATTTATGAACTGCGTTTACTGAGAGGAACAAATCATTTTAAAAACGAAAATAGTTGGTTTTGTAAAAAGTCTCTTAAAGTAAAATAAAAGGCTCTTCTCAGGGTTTTATTAATTGGAGCGGAAATTTACGATCTTCCCGTTGATGAGAGAGATTTTACAAACCTTCATCAAGAGCTAGTTTGGAATTTTAATCGAAGCATTTTATGGTGGAAATCCCTAGAAAATAGATTACTTCTCTTCTCTGATTTATCTCAACATTCATTTTCATTAACCTTTATGACACTTACCTACGAAATTTACAACCGGTCATTACCGATGAAATATATGACAATGATTTTTAAAACGTCACAAATATCGCCAAGTGAGAAAACTGGAAGCTGGTTGCTAACTTTTCTTATACTTTCATTATGTCTTTCTGGTAGATATTTTTAAAAAAATAACTAAAAAATATTTACGAATTGTAATTTTCACATTTCAGATTATATACGAATATGATTATATATGGAAAGTACAAATTTTTTATTTAAAACAACCTGAAACTCATTTTAAAGTTATCTGTCCATTTCAAATTCGTAAAGATTTTCCAGCCCATAAAATAATTTTTTAAATGTGTGAATATAATTGAACCTAAAGAGATTTCCAGTTTTTATAAATACTTATGTGCGCAATTCTTTATAACTCATATTTAACTTCTAAAAATAATTCAGAACAATGGATTGACGATTTTATTAAATAGAGGTATCTGTACCAAAGATATTTGAAACCTTTTAAAATGGTTACACAATCCCCTAAAAATGAAAAAAAAAATATTCTTTAAAAAAAAATTGATTGCGAATTCGATCGAAATGTTTCGCTCTAAATATATGATCGGATATCTATTTAGTTTTAAAGATATTTGAAATACACACACGTACACATTTTTAAAGTTTCATGTAACTATGTCTTTGGAAACATTATAAACGTCTTTTCTTGGATTTTTATGAGAGCATGGTAATTTTTTATAGCCAAAATGTCATGAGTTCAAGCCCTAGTGCCTCTGAAACGCTGCCTTGCAGTGGGGCTGATGCACTTTAAATGCGTCGAGGCGCAAAGTCATTTCATCGGCGTAGAATGGAGGGGCTCAGGTTTTGTCATCCTCACTTGACCATGGTTAAAAACTAAGAGGTTCGTCGTCATGAGCCGTCGTTTTGCTTTATAGGTGCGACATAACTTAGCACTGACTCAGATTGTAATAGATACAAGTATTTTTTTAATTACCGAAAATCTTTTTTTGTTTAACATTAAGTCCTAAAATTTCTTGTAGACATTTTCATACAAATGTTCTATTAAAATTAGTACGGATTTAGATCTGAGAAATAGAGTTATTAATATTTTTAGAATTGTTTCCTCAGCTTTTTTGGGATTAACTATAAACTTGTTACTTGAATGCAATCAAAGATCGGAATTCACTCCATACTGTTCCAATAATTGCTCAAAATAACTACAAAATATTGAAAATTGAATATTTTGTCAATTTTTTAAAACTTCAGAAATTCATTTTTTTAAAAAAATTAAGTAACAGCTTGCTGGACTGATTTTTTACCTTAATAATAGAGTGCGACAAAATCGTTATTGTCTCCATAATGTCTTTGAAAAAAGGTACCGTGTAGACTGGTGAAAACTTCGAAGATTATCAAATTTGGTATAAATCTAATATTATATAATTATTTGGTGGCTTCAACTATTTCATATGACAATCGCTTTCTTTGGATGGGGAAAGTAATGAAATTCTAGATTTATTCTTTTACATCAATTAGCCAAGTGTCCAATAATCTCGATCCCATCGATATCGTGCTACATTGCTCATTTTTGAATAATTAAAAAAGAGATGAAACATGACGGAATATTTAGAAAGATTCTCAAGAAAACATAAAAATAATTATTCGAAGAACATTAAAATGGAGAACCATTTTTATTTTATAATTAGTTTCGCTTTATTTCAATAAATATATTGTAAGTTCGTTTGATTATTTAACAAGAATTTAATTTTAATTTGTTATTTATAATACATTCGAAATTAATCCCATATATCTATTTATGTAGTCAAATAATTAATAAATTTTTCAAACACTAATCTGATAGTTAAGATATTCGAAATACATCAGTTACACCAAATACTATTACATTCAAGGTAAATATCTGAATAAAAGCCGTCTCTGTGTTAAGTACTCATTAGTAGTTAATATAGTTTTGTATTATTTCTCAGGAGTTCAAATCTGATTGATTTAGTGATAGTACTTAATATTACTAAATAATACATTGAAAGTTTGGTACAACAAAGGAGCGAACAATTCTCTAAACTTATGAAAACTGAATTAATATTAATCTCTTTATGAAGTTCAACCTTATGCGGCACACATTAAAATCTGCTATATTTCGGATAAATCCCTTTCACAAACTATAAGCTAAATAAATATAAATTTCATTAAAAGTGGTATTTATTAATTCTGAGAGAGAAGCGAAGAGTATTCTGTAAACTTCAGAATTTAACATGAAAGTGAATTTACATTTAACTAAGAGTGTTATGGGGAATCTCTCTCTGAAGTCATTGTAATGTAAATACGTCGTATTAAAATTTCTGTTTTGGAAAATGAATTTACATAAGTAAGTTTCAAACGTTAATATAAGCTATTGTTCTAACTTAGATCAACCCAAATGTGATATAAAATTACTCATTACTTACTTAAGATTATGTATAGTATTTCAACTTTCCCAGATGATAAAAATTTTAAGTAGCGTTGTTTTTACATGCATGTACTGGGTTCCTCATGCACCTTCGAATGTAATGAATTTAATCATGAGTTCTAAGCAATCAACTTTTTAATTTATTCGTGAATTTTTATTCACTACAAATAAGTGTCAGTCAAAAAGGTCACGAAATATAGCAACAAATGGAATAATAGAAACGAATAATAAATGTTATGAATAATCTAAGGGTATTTTTTTCTATAATGCAAAGATGCAAATAAATAATAACAAAAATAATATATATAAAAAAAGAAGAATTCACGGTAAAATGATCAAATTGGCAGTGAGCTGGCACTCCCACTTAAATATGTGGTGGCTCAGAGTAGTTAATTATTCCAATTAAAAAATTCTTTCAATGAGCAGTTTAAATCCATAGGGCCTAGATTATTTTTTAAAGAAAATTAATATTTTAAAAGAATAAAATATTAAAAAGAAAGTTTTCATCAGCTTAATAAATTTTTTAAATTATGTTAATTGTTGCTGAAAGCAAGTATGATTAATTGGCTAAATCTGAAGGTGTTATACATAAAGAATTCACGAAATTAAAAGATTTCAATAGTGATTATCATATTAAGTATATCTGCTAAAACCCAGGTTCTATAAATAAAAAATCCCTATCAATGTTTTAAGGCTGTCTTCCAGCAAATAATAGGGATCAAACGGCATACACATTTGTGTGTAGGAGAAAGCTCCAAAAATAATAAAAATTGCTAGGATTTTACACACATAATTGTTTCAAGTATAGCGTTCTTAGAAACAATTTTAAAAAAATGTGCAATTTTAGTTTTATTGCAAAAGAAATTTTAATTTTTCATGTTAAGATACAGGAGGTGTAAACACCCTGCCCATTTTAACAGCAAATAATTCATTGTTTCAAGTAGAATTAACTAATTTATAATAAATAAGCGCTTCCTTCTTGGCTATGATAGCCAGAAGTCAGTTTTATGTCTTTATTAATTTTTTTTCTTAATTTTAAATCCATTCTGATTTATTTTTGACGTAGTTAGAACTAATTACAACAGATTGCGCCAGGATATTTTAAAAGAATTTATTCTTGGCTATGAATGCTTATTTTTGGCGATATCTTTCTGAAACATAATTGCCACTACAAATTTATATAATAAATTGTAAAGAATGACAGATAGTGTACAATGGAAAACAACTTATTTATACACAATTAAGTTATATATTGCAGAATTACTTGTGTCTCGTTGAATGTTGGAGGGAAGTTAGGTCATGGCGCGTAATCTCTTTTATGTTTACGCACATTCAGTGTAGGGTGAAGAAATTACGGTTTTGCTACTGTTTTCTACCTATTTGTTAGTGAAATCCAATCCATACTTTGGAGGATTACCGAGTAAACTTTACGCCTATGGATTAGTTATATTTTATGATTGGATAAGAAGCAAGAACCTAGTCCAACATTGTATTCATGCATAACCCCAAATGTGCTTAGAAGTTTCTTTTGTTTCACAAAAATTTGAAAAGGAATGTGTTACTTACTCTCAATACAGAGAACTAATTAGTTATCAGTATGCTACACGTCGAACTTCTTTTTGTCGCTGTTTTGAAACTACGCCAAATAAGATTTTGGCATCCAATAGTTTTCAAACCAAGATAGCAGCTTAGCCAAATAAAGTGACATGAAAATAATTTTTCAAAAAATGACTTATTCCTGAAGAAAGAGTTTAATTATATTACTTTTAAAAGAAGCAAAAAAGTTAAAATAAACAAAAATGTACTTACATTCTCCGTGGAATACGAATACCAAGATTTAAAAAAAACATGAGGTATGCTGAAAATAAAAGAGAAAAGATATAGAAAGTGAAATGTGGAAAAAATACAAAAAAAATGGCTGAAAATTTAAAAATTTCATGTCAAGAAGAAATTTCTATCAGGGAAAAGATGATTGTTTGTGGAATGTTATAAAAAATTATGAATCCGATTTTCCTCTAATATCTTTTTTCAATACATACGAGAAAATACAATATCACTCCAATAGTTTTCAATATATCCAAAAATTCCGAATTTCATTAATGAATTTCATCAAACAAGGAACGTTTAAAAATGCATTAAATAAAAATAAAACTGAAATAAAGTAAACTAGATATTCGCTAATTATCTGCCGGTAGAAAAAATAATTATGTCTTAAAGATTTACTATTGTGGCCACGAAATTTGGCGAAATTTGGCTTATCACAGTTCAGTAGGGCCAAAGTGAACGAAATCTTAATCAAAAAAGAAAACATGAAACAATACTCTTGGAAAACAAAATAGACAGAAATTGTGAATTCGGCAATCCGTTTGGTTTATAAAAATTGAAAGCGTAGCCCTCATATTTTTTAAAAAGATCCTGATCCTGGTAATGTTCGAATAAACGACAGAAGACGAAAGTTGCAATCTGGACAACATTAAGTACAAAAATGGTTGAATTGGTAAAAAAATTTAATTAAAAGCATTTGAAATTAATGAGGTTATCGTCATAAAAATAAACCAACAAAAAATTAATGATAATGCAGGTAATGATGAAAACTACCAAACCAAATGTTAAAATTCAAGAAAATGATATCATAGTGTTACAGCCCAACTTGGCGAATGTCAAAAAAGTTGGCTCATAGCGTATTGATATCAAATCATTGCGCAATCCAGGAAAAATGTAATTATTACAATAGGCTCAATTCATGATAGTCACATAATAGTGAAAGCCACCTGATTCTAGTCAATCCATTTAAAAACTCATGCGACGTCATAGTCACACGATAAAAATTATCTAGTGTTTCCAGCTACTCAGTTAACGCGCTCCGGTGTTGCCAAGTTTTGCTCTTTGTGGAAATTTTCTCTTAAAAAGTACATTGAAAACAAAATGCATTTATTTAAAAGTATAAGCATGAAAAACGATTTTTTTTAATTTAAAAAATATATTTCAAGAATTTTTTTCCCTAACATTTAAACATCTTTATCTAAATAGAAAATTTGAAATTTTATCTGAGTTTTACAAATAGAACAACAAGTAGAATTAGTTTAATGTTTGTTTTGAATTCAATGGAAACCACGTGTTTGTTTTTATCATTTGTCTTCATGATTTGAGCCCATTGTGAACACACAACACAACCTCTGTTCATTATTTAGTTCTTTTTCCCCATCATTGAGTCACAAACTATATTTCATTGAGTGAAATGAACATGATCTGCATTTCAAATCACAGAATCTTAAATAGCTATTTTACACAATGCACTTAGTTTATGTCAATAAAATGGTTAGGCTAACAATTTTAAAACGATGCATTTTTTTAGAATAATAAACGAAAATATTTTTATGAACAAAAATTTTCGAAAAACACAAAAATCATTAAAAATGTTTTCGTAAACACAAAGTATGAAAAAATGTAATGGAATTAACTCAAAAAAGTGTTGTTTTTGCCCTTGCTTGATTCATTTTAAAAAATAATCGCTCCTAACATGTTTTAAAAAAAGACAGTTTCCTCCAAGTCATTAAGCTACAAGAATGATTCTGTCGGAATAAATGAAAATATTTATTAATGAAGTTATTTTTCCACCGGGAAATATTTCCCTCCATTAATGATTCGCCGATTCTATTAATCATTTCTTAAAGAACCAAAATTCTAAAATGCTCAAAGAATTGGGAACTTTTTATTTTTTGAAGCTATTACCAATTCGAACAACCCATTTTTAAAAAAAAGATATGGATCTATGAGTGATTGGAAATAAGTACCTAACATAAAAATATAAAGTGTGACACATATAAGTAAATATATAATTGCTCGATTGTCGTCCATTTTGTTGTTCATTTCACAATTGGAATATGTGTCTAAATAACTGCGCATACTTTTCATAATGTTCCTCATTTCAGATGACATGGTACGCCTTTATTCATTTCATTTTCGTCGTCGGAATCTGCATCAATGATTTTTTTTTCTTTGAAAAACTCCAAAATGTCTTTGTTTGCCATAATTGAAGCTGTACACACGTTAGCGTTATCTTCTGCAACGAATACTCCCTACGATTCAGTAGGATAGTTCAATAATACAGAAACTTCTTCCATTATTTCATTAAATGCCGGCTCAGATTCAATATTTCTCCCAGAAAGGAAATAATTTCGTGTGAAGAGAAAAGAAAATGTATGAACGTCTTTAGCTTTTTCACGTTAAGCGTGTTTCACTGTACTTTAAATGGCAACTTATATTTTAATTTGATTTTTTTTAACATCACACTCCAAAGCATAGATTCTCAACCTGGGTGATAACGCCCCCTTGTGGGCGTTTGAGGCTTACAAAGGGGTATAGTAAATGATCTAGAATAAGTTAGGGAGTTTTAAGATGGTATGAAAGGACATGGGCAGAGTAACCAAATATAGTCTAAGAAAAACTAAAAAAAACGCTGATTATGTACTAACAAAAGTAAACTATAATACTGGTTACTAATGCTGATTGTATGTATTTAAAATTGTATATTCGTAGTAATAGCTATTTCAGATTTACAAGTAAAAAAAAAATGGGGACTTAAGAAAAAAACTAAATTAAAAAATATATTCTATTAGTAATAGAATATTTTCGTGTTTTCGCGTGTGTAATAAGAGCGTACGCTCTTATTTCTCTAGAGTGGGAGAGGGGCGGTATCGAAATATTCCCTAAAAAAGGGGGTGCCCGTTCAAAAAAAGTTGGAAACCTATGCTCTACTGCAGGGTTCACCCGCCCAAATCACCTCGCGGACCATTTCGGAAGATCTTAACAATTCCCGCGGGCTGTATAAACATTTGTTGGAGTGAAAATTTAAAACTGACTGATATATTGTTATTGCTTTCATTGTTTTCATGTACAGAAACATAGATAATATAATAATAAAATGCAATGATCAAAAATGTTTAATATATTTAATTAGTGAGATATGTTCCGAAATTTTTTTCTTATTTTTTTTCAAGTCTCTCAAGCATGTTTTGCGTATCGTAATGGATGTTGAAGATTTCCGTGCGTTAAGTTTGAGCACGATTTGTATTTGATAAATTTCAATTTAGAAAAAAAAGATTCGGAATAACAGAAGCAACGAGATAAAATAATAACAGTTAAGGATTTATTTTTTACAAAAAAAACTTTAAACAAAAAATACTGTTAAAAATAGTCGAAATTTGTAAAGTTGTAAAGAATCTCGTGGGCCGCAAAATTATTCAAGGCGAGCCACATGCAGCCCGGTTGGCCCCCGCCCCAAACAACGCGCGGGCTTGAATTACCTCATAAATTTGTATGTTTATCAACTGAGGGTAATGAGACCTGAGCTGGCACCGCTTTCTCCAAACTTCATCATAACAATTGGTGGACTTTGAAGCCCCGACAGATTCAACGTTTCTCAACCCATCTGCACATCGAGGGAAGTTCGATAATAGGACACAAACCAAACACACAGCAAAAGCAACACAGTTTAAAAATTAGCAAACATGACATGATGGTGATGTCGTATCCATGACGGGACTAAATCAGTCAGTATCATGGGCCTAGATGACTGTTTTGACATTCTGTTCAATACTATCCACATAGAAGTTTTTTGACGAAAACAGGACCCCTATTTCTTGTAGGGCAGCAAGAATAGCCGGACAGGCAAAAATATGAGCAGGTGTTAGCTCTGTATCTAAACAGTTATCTCAATTTCTATTAGTTCTTCTCCCATTCCTATCAAACTTCATTTCACTGTGATGACCTGTTCTTAGACAACAATAGTCTCTTTGTTATAAGGCGGTCTCCTCTTATATTACAGATTTGATGCTGTACACAGAAATTGACTCCTCTCTCAATTTGAAATTTGTAACAGCATTTGCGTCTAATAAAGTAGCGTTGACAAAATTTATCATTATTAAGATTGACATCTCAGAAAACATGACATTTCAGCAAATTATCATACTTGTAGGGAAAATAGATATTTTTCGTTAGGATTTAAGGAATTGAGGAATTAAAATTTTTAGGACTAAAGAATACTAATAAATCGCTTTAGTGACAGCTTAGTGATAGAAAATAATGAAATGTAAAGCGTATCAAATTTATACAATGAAGAATAAATGTCTATGAACAGCAGTTCTGATAGCTTTTATATTATGTGTTTTATCAGGTTTTATGTAATATGCAGGGAAGAGCATATTATCACGGCTTTTCCTTTCATACTACTTGCACGTATTACATTTTACATTCCTATTTTGTTCATCTGATTTTAGAGTTATAGATAAATCTTGACACTTTTCGAGTTCCACTCCCACAACTATAGGAGATATAGCAACTTTAAAGTAAATAAATCATCAAGAAGTCACACTTATATCACCATTAAACCCCTCAATAGATTTTTATCGAAGTTGGAGAATATAAATCTTCGTTTTCTGACAGAGCTTCGATATTTCATAGATTATAAAAGGCAACAATCGCCACACACTTTATCACGCCTTCCTTCTTTGGCCTTTTCCCTATAAAAAGGGTACTAACTGCTTGATTTATAACTCGGGAATCATTTTTCAGCTCTCGATGATTGCCCATTACACACTTTCTCCTGACAAGACAAAAACGATTTAGAATAGAATCATTTATAACTTCTTCCACTTTTCAGTTCACTATGAAAAACGTTGAGAAAAAAAAAGGTTCGGCATCAGGCGCTTTTCTTACGAAATGAGGGAAAAAATTTTCTGTGAAAAAACTTCCAAATATTTTGAACTGTTCGAGTCAAATTCAGAATATCCGAAAGATGATGGGTTGCGGCGTTTCATTATGCGTGAAAAATTCGATTCTTTATTTAAGGGGATAGGTCAAGAAGAAAAGCAGTGAACCATTTTGAAGGGAAAGTAGTTTGTCATCGGAAACAGGCAGTTAATCCTGTTTCATTTGTGATTTTTATTTATTTAAGTATCGTTTGATTTGTTTCGTTGTTTTGAATGGCAACACCAAATTGTTCCCTTTAGGGTTTTAATAATTACAGGAAAAAAGTTAATTTCAAAAAGGCAAAACATTCCTTGAGGCTCAATATACCATAAATCTATGCCTGAATCAATCAAAATACAAAAACAAAAATAGTTAAAAATGTAATGGAATGGTTAATAAAAATAATTTATAAGAATAAACAGAGTTATGTCCATTCTTATAAAAATATCCAAATAGTGCAGTGACTTAAATCATGCAAAGCAAGCTATACATTTCTTTGGTTTCTACCATCAGGAAGAATTTAATGTCGCAAAAAAAGATTGCATGATTTATTCTGAATTTTCCTAGTATCATTTGTACGCTTTATTTTGTATTTTTCGTTTATTTCTATTCCACGAGACACATTTGATCATGTCTTTAAAGCAATGATGCTCAAACTAAGAGCTTTCTTTATACATACAAAAAGATTTTGCCAATGCATTACAAAATTTTGAGAGCGAAAATACATCAAAATTACCTTTTGTAATATTTAAAAATAAGATCTGAGCCTCGCTTACATTTTTCAAAATCTGACTTTCTTATGCTAAGGAGCAGCTATCTCTAAACTTTCCTAATCGTATAACTCTGAAAGAAGATTTTAAACTCATAATTATCTATTTAAACTATCTTCCGATGTACTTTTTTTAATTAATGATGATCTTGAACCTTCCAAGACTTCACTAGAGGCTTAATTCTCTCTCTCTCTCTTTTTTTTTACTCACCCTGTGGGAAATACCATTTTAAGCGTATTTTGATTTACTTGACTACTGATACGTTTACACATTTCATAGTGAGATAATGTAATATTGCCTTCGTGATCGAATTTGCCCAATCAGCATATTACAACCGAGAAATCATATAATTAAAGAATGTTCTAATAGTTTTCAACAGGAGAAATATATAATCTAAACTGCTGTGTTTGTAAAAAATGCAACACCATCAATGAATCATCAGAATTAAATGAAATTTAACGCACAAACGACTTGTAATAGTACAAATAGATTACGAAATTTTCAAAACAAAAATATATACATTAAGTGTCCGAAATCAGTATTTGGTGTAGCCACCACGCGCTGCAAGAAATGTTGCTACACAAAGTGGCATGGAGTCAAACAGAATTTGAATGTCTGCTTGTGGAAGAGAATTCCATATTGCTTGTATGCGCAGCAAAAGCTCGTCTTTTGAAACTGCAGGACGCGGATCACGAGCGAGTCGCCAACCAACCAAATCCCACACGTGCTCAATAGGCAACGTATCTCGTGAATAAGCAGACCAAGGAAGAAATTCCATATGTTGGACTGAACAGAAGTCTTGAACAGTCTTTGCAACATGTGGGCGTGCATTATCCAGCTGAAAGATAGCTCCAGGAATGCCTTGAAGGAAGGGAACTACTTCCGGTTGTAGCACTCACGGATGTACCTGTTGCTATTGAGATTACTCACAATTCGTAGCAAATCGGGTCGTTCATCATACGAAATCGCACTCCAAACCATAACTCCGGCTGTCAGACCATTATGTCGCTCGATAACACACTCTGGAAGGCAGCGTTCATCGGCATAGCATCTAACACGAATGCGACCATCATGGTCTCACAAATTGAAGTGTGTCCGTCTGAAAAGACAACTTGGTGCCAATCCGTTTGCCAGGCTCTGTGCTCATGAGCCCATTACAGACACAGCCGTCGATGGTTTGCCGTGAAGGGGATCATGTATAAAGGCACCCTTGCTCGCAATCCACGGTGCAGCAGACGTCGAAGAATTGACGAAGCCGACATTAGTACACCTGTAGCAGTAGAACAACGGGCTGCCAAACGCCTGAAGGAAGCTGGACGATCATTCACCACTATGCGGAGCAGGTGTCCCCTCCAATGCGCTTCAAAAAGTTTAGCATTATATAATTCCATGCGCATGTGCTTTGAAGCCAGTGCATTTACGAGGTTGATTTCCGTAAACGCTAGTGAAACACTCACTTGTCAAGCTAGACACATTAACTAGTGAGAGACACTCAATATACGATTTTTAACTAACAAGTGATAATGAGCCTATTTCTTTCTTGAACACTCAAACATCACACTACAATACACTCTTCGGAACACATATACCACTTCGGAGACAACTTCTGTAGTGAATGGTATACTGTTAGTTGTTACGCATTTCTTTTTGGGTCAATTCCTTATATTTCCGGCATTAGATTCGAAGTATTCATAGTCACGAGTTAAAGGTGGTCATTGCTTTTCCTAAGACAGTACGGTGTTAAAGCAGCATTTCTCAAGCTGTGGGAAGCACGTCCCTAGTGGGGGGACGTGATAACCCCACGTAAGGAGCGTGAGCACATCGAAATATTGAAAAAAGAATATTTAAAAATATTAATTTACAGAAGAATCAAAACAAAATACATTCCGACATAATAAAGAATAAATACACATTTACACTCATATAATACACTTATAAATGTATCAGTATTGCGCAATACATTTGATAAGTAATTTAACAATACTAAGTTAAGAACAAGATGAATAATAATTAGTGACCCCATGAGCTTGTTATATGTAAAATTATGTGAAAAATTTAATACTTATTTTGATAATTTTTTCGTTTATAATTAAAGTTATATTGTAGCTTTAGCGTCAAAGTATATTATTACTGAATTCAACACCCTCCGTACAATTGCTATTGTACGGAGGAGGGGGAGCAATGAAAATTACGATAGAAAATTGGATCTAAAATATTGAAAGTTTGAGAAGGAGGAGAAGGACAGAAAGGAAGCCAAGAGTCAGGTGAGATTTCTACAGATCAGGTATCACTACAAGTTATTGAATATTTCTAATATTAAATAGACGAAGATTTAAAGTGACGATTGGCCACTAAACCTTGAGTAACGTTAAGCTCTAAGTGAGATAATTGAATTAATCCTAAATTAAAGTGGTCGATATTCCAAGTTTTCGTATAATTCGTGCATCTTATTATTGTCCCATTTGTATTGTTCATATTGAGACATTCTCTTCTTGAATTTAAGTGAATTATAGTGTTGTTAATTTGGTTAATCAATAAATAAATTGATTTTGAACATGTTTGGTATGATTTTGAACAGGTTTGAACATGTTTGGTTTATGTATTTGTTATTAATAATTAATTTTATTAAATAATGTTAATTATTTATTCAATAATTAATTTTGTATTGTTTTTGTTCCCAAAAATCGACAGAATCAAAAGAATATGTTAGGCGGCGTATTGGAGCATGATACCAAAATGGTGGACTCTCGACTCTGCCCCCTTGAAAAGCTTTTGTGTGCTCTACTGTTTGGTATTCATTCCCTTCCTCCAATACATCTAGGCGGGGGAGAGAGAGGGGATAATCTCTCACAACCCTATAAAGCTATGAGCAACGCATCTTCTTCATCACAAGTCAGAATAATATAAAGCTTTTACTAAATAATCAGGTGGAAAATTCATTTGTGGCTTAATTGGTTTGAAGGAGGCGTTTGTCAACTCGTAGATTAACATTTGAAATCAACCTTTAAAAGAAGATGATAACAAAAACTGCCACCAAAAATCTATCAGTACAAAATAAATCAAAAAACTATTAATAAACAAATTCATTCAAATGAGCAATTCAGGATTCAGTTACATCATATGTAAGCTAAATTCTAGCTTATTTCTTAATACAAAACATTCGAAATTAGTTTGACCAAAATTGTTAATGAACAAAAGCTTCATATTTAAGGTATCTGACTACGTTCAGAACCCTGATTTTGCAAAAAAAAATTGTTGTATATAAAATTGTTTTAAGAATAGAATTACAATAAAAAATTATTTAAGTACACTATTTTGACAAAAAATGAACATAGAGTGACCCACTTTCAAAATATTCTCCTTTTGTGAAAAAAGCTTCTATTATAATAATATTTTGCCTGTATATAGCTTAGATCTCTGTACAGAGGCTCAACTAGAATTTTTGAAATATATAATTTAGAAGTGGGGTTATCCATGTTTTACGACAACAGAAGGGAGAAATTTTAAGAAAAAGAAACCACCGATAATTATTTCAATGGGTTATAACTCCGAAAATAATGTGAATTTTTCAAAAATCATAGTTAAGCCTCTGTACAGATGGTCTGAGCTATATGCAGGCAAAATATTATTATAATAGAAACCTTTTTCACAAAAAGAGAACATTTTGAAAAAAAGTTATTCTAAGTTAATTTTTTGCCGAAATATTGTATTTAAAAAAAATGTTTTGTCACAATGTCCTTAAAACAATTTTATACATGTATTCTAATCTAAGTGACACTAAATATAATGAAAATTATCCATTTATGCGCTTTTTTTAAATCACGGTTCCAAACGTAGTCGGATACCTAAAGTTAATTTCGAGAAAATCCAATTCTTAATGAAACTTCAAACTCCGCATCATTACAAGAAACCCTTCTTTTCCAGACGGATCTTTGAATGTGAAAAAAAAGGAATAACCATACTTAAATACTCTACACGGACATATTAATAGATAAAACAATTTAAAAATCATTTTTATACATCGTTACATTTTTAAAAGCCAGAAAAAGGAACAGAAGATAAAAATACTCTTCTGTTGAACTTTTAAAAACGAACAAAACTGAATTTTTTCATTGTGTTTCTCCATCCAAAAATAATGATCCTCTAGATATGAATCTGTTTAAAGTCATTAAAATCCGTCTATGATTTTGAAGAGGCCGAATGATTGAAAATAGCTCTTAACCCTGTTTCATAACACTTGTCATCCCGATGATTCATTTAAAAAATATGAAACATTTCTGGAATATGTTTCAAAAAGAACATCATTCATTTGAATTTTTAAAAAAAATCTTCAAGGAGTCATTTTTCATCCTCAGAAGTCATTCGTTCGAAACAATTCGGCTTGAAATAATTCTCCCCCAAGTACTACTTAATGCATGGGATATAGCGTAAAATATTCTTCATTTTTCCTTCAAATAGAAGTTTTTTCTTCGACGGTTTTGAAAGCGCTTTTAGATAATTATTTATCTAAATCCTTTTACATGAAGCAAACATTTTTATCATTGTAGGAAAATAGTTATCTAAAAATAAAAACAAACATGCAGGCATACAGACATCTTTAAAACTTATTAACTGACACTTTTTGCAGTTTTTTTTTAAGTGTTAGTATTTTGTTACAATAAAAGGAATATGTTTTAAAACTATTATTCTTATTATTATGTTGCAGAAATGTTAGAAAATAAAATATATATGTAGTATTATCATCTATAAATAAAAAAAGTTGCCGTTAGAAAGGTTTTTTTTATTATCACTTATTTTTGTCCAGTGTTGGAAAAGGCCGATACTTCCATAAGATTCCCTCATTTTTTAAAATTTAGTTGCATAGTTATTTTACAACTATCAGTTTTTGAGGAATAATAATAGTATACTCTGAGAAAAAGAGATGTGAAATACACAGTATACAATTTTTTTGAATTTTTTGTGCACTTGCCTTAAATTTATCTTGAATTTAAATTCCCTTTAGAAAAATACTTAGAATATAATATTAGTAAATAATTAATTATAATTGTTTATTTATTTTTAGTTTTAAGCAAAGTTTTGCTTAAAACATTGCCGATTTTAAGATTTTGTTTATCATTTTATATTAACGGTCACCTATCAAGTTTTATGAAAAAATCAATTTCCAGGATCCATTCTTTTGACTGAATCAGGATCATTAAACAACCTGATACGAACAAAAAATCTGAATTAATGTTGCGTTAACAGCTAAAAAACTTTAAGGCGCTTTTATCTTCCTTCACTTCAAAGGAGAGTTGGAATAAAAAAAACGGAAGGAAAGCAATTCGTTTTCCGTTGAACTTCTAAAACTAACAAAAATATTATTTCATCTTGAATCTCCCCACTTGTAAATAATCTGTGATAATGATTCTAGAATTAGGATTGTGTTTTCAGTCGTTAACGTTCGTCGTGAGTGAGCAGCAAAGAGTGAAAAGGTACAAACTCCAATCCACTCGAAGCTAAACTTAATTTGAGATACTTAAAATATTAGAGAGTAGTTTTGAGATATTTGGAAAAAAAATCATTTATCTGATTTAAAAAAATTTCTTGGGGCCATTTTTCATCTTCGGAAGTCATTCAACTCTTCCTTCTGCATCAAGTTTAATGCATCATATGTGTCATTTAAAGCATTTTTTTCTTTCCCAAAGAAAATTATTTCTCTCTCTCTCTCTCTCTTGACGATTGAGAGAGATTGAATTGTTCTTCTAAATCTTTTTTTTTTGTGAAGTAAATACGATTTGTTGTAAAAAGTGAATCGCCTTATAATAAGTAAAGCACAATCCCTGTTCATTAAAAAAAAACTAAAAAAAAAACGCTTACCTTGTTTGAAGCGTATATATTTATCGATATTTTAAATTATTCAAAAAAAATTTAATTTATATAATATAATTTCGAAATATTTTAGTTTGAAATATTGACTGAATATAGTAACTGTGTGAGGATTATTGATTCGTTAAATTAAACATTAAACAAACGAAAATGTTATATACAATGTTTTGAAAATCGTAAATGTTCTCGTAATTACAGTTCATTTTTTTCGAATGCAAAATAATTAAAACATTCGCATAAGAAATACACAATAACACATGCATTGACACCAGAATCATTCAGTAATCACAATATTGTCTAAGGCCTACGGTGCTGTTACTGGACATATGGCTCGCGAAGAGAGCCTCCATCCCATATCTGATACGTAGATGTGGAGCGATTGTTAACATTTTCATGCTTGGAGACGAAAGTTCCTGATTGGTCGAGTCAATCATTCGGAAAAGTTCAAAGTTCTTGAAGAGTTTTCGGTTGCATGGGGGAAATCTGAGTGAGACGCTCTGTGAATGGATCTTGGCTTGTGAGGAAAATGACTCTCATTGGCTGCTCAAATCTCTAATAAAGAGATTTAAGACGAAGGGGGAGGCAAGTCCAGATGTGAGGAAAACGACAGAATAAAACTAAAAGTTAAGAAATAAATTTAGCAGAGTGGGTATGCAAATAAAAATTTGCACTGAAAAGGAATATTATGGTGGATTGTAGGAATCGAAAAGAATTCTTCTCGGTCTTTTAGCACAATCATTGGAATTGGAATTCGGAAGACTAGGCATTTTAACATTATTGGTATATTGTAAAGAATTAAAGAAATTTCCAGCAATCTTTTGGATGCGAGATTTAAAACTATTAATTTTAATAGCATTCCGCATGTCGTCATTTCTCATGTATCATGTTGCTTTTACGATCATCCGGATATTGTCTAGGGCAAATTAAATGCTAAAATATATATGAAGAGCCAAAAAAAACTGGTACAGGCATGCATATACATATAAAGATATATGGAACCAATCAGAGTACAGCGTTGCGGTCGGCAAAACTTATATAAGACAACGATTGTCTGGAACAGTTGTTAGATAGGTTACTGCTGTTACAATGCAAGGTTACCAAATTTAAGTGAGTTTGAACTAGGTGTTATAGTCGGCGCACGAGAGATGGGACATAGCATCTCCGAGGTAGGGATGGAATTTGAAATTTCACGTACGACCATTTCACAAGTGTATCTTGGATATCGGGAATCCGGTAAAACATCAAATCTGTGACATCGTTGTGGTCGGAAAAATATCATGCAAAAACGGGACCAACGATGAATGACGAGAATATCATTAAGCATGACAGACGTACAACTCTTCCAAAAATTGCTGCAGAATTTAATGCTGGGCCATCAATAAGTGTCAGCGTGCGAAACTTTCAACGAAACATCATCTTTATGGGGTTTTGGAGCCGGTCCCACTAATGTACCCTTGTTGACTGCTCGACACAAAGCTTTACTTTTTTACTTTTCGCATGGGCCCGTCAATACCGGCATTGGACTGTTGATGATTGGAAATACGTTGCCTGGTCTGACGAGTTTCGTTTCCAATTGAATCAAGCTGATAAACGTGTACGGGTTTGGAGACAACTTCATTAGTCCATGGACTCCACATGTCAACAGGGGACTGTTCAAGCTGGTGAAGGCTATGTGATGGTATGGAGCGTGTGCAGTTGGCGTGATATGGGACCCCTGATACGTCTAGATATGACTGACAGATGATAGGTACGTAAGCATCCTGTCTGATCACCTACACCCATTCATGTCCATTGTGCATTTCCACGGGGAATTTTAACAAGACAATGCGACACCCCATACGTTCAGAATTGCTACAGAATGGCTCCCGGAAAACTCTTCTGAATTTAAACACTTCCGCTGGACACCAAAATCCCCAGACATGAACATTATTGAATATATCTGGGATGCTTTGCAACTTGCTGTTCAAAAGAGATCTCCACCCCCTCTTACTCCTACTGATTTATGGACATCCCTGTAGGATTCATGGTGTCAATCACCTCCAGCATTACTTCAGACATTAATCGAAAGCATGCCACGTCGTGTTGCAGCCCTTCTGCATGCTCGTGGGGACCCTACACGATATTAGGCAAGAGTGCCAGTTTTGTTTTGTTTTTTTAATAATTAAACTAGATCTAAAATTAAAGTCCTTATATACCACCTAACTTTTATTTTCCGTTGCATCTTCAAGTATTAAATTAAACACCGAATTTTTTACTCCGGGCAGATGGTCCTCACAAACAGAACACTTCTAATCCCAGATCATTATTTTTTATAGCCCCATATGTCATCATTAACTCTCAACTACAGTAGAACCTGTTTTTGTACGATTCTTTTTCATGCGATTTTTTTTTGTGCGGTCATTTTTTTTATGCGGAGTATGAATTTTAACGGCTTTGGTGCAACTGTAATGTGTTTTCTATCAGAGTACATACATACACTTCAAGGCGCTCTGTTGATTGGTTATAAACATTCTCTCGACCATGCTCGTTCCATTGCTTTCTCGCAACTCAATAGCAGCACGCACTTGATTGAAGACGAAACTTTCAATGAAAGTGACATTATCAATAATTTGATAGATTATATAGACGAACACACTGAAGAACCGGATTCTTTGAAAGCGGATACAATATATGCTGGGATTCAGCTTTCCAACAAATCGGAAAAGCATTTTCTTAAAATAGATACCAGTTCTGAAAGGAGTTTGAAATTCCAAAAAGAGATTCGATCATGCATATCTGTTTATTGTGACGTTCACAAGCAAATGACCAAATGACCGTCGTCACAAAAACTTATCTCTTACTTTATGGTGCCAAAAATAAATCAATTGAAATTCTATCCTCAAGTGACGAAAGCGATTTTGGAACTGCTCCATCACAAGAAGATGCGCGTTTTGGTTTGCGATTGCGATGAGTAACAGTGAATTCTGTATGCGCATTTTGAAAATTTTTCCATGTATACTGCGATAAACGAGCTGTCGGGTGCTTGGGGGTTAGAAGAAAATTCAGCCGTAGTCAATATAATTCTAATTTATTGTCCTTTCACTTAATTTAACAACCCAGGGTAGGAAATGCACACTTCTAAGTATAGGAGCAATTACACAGCAGAAAGGATACTTAATATATTTAATTATAATTCAATTAACTTACTCTTGGAACACTTTGATTATGTACGGTCTAAACTACCGTAGTTCTATTCTCAGTTGTTCGACCTCCAGTCTCGTTAGTATTCAATTCTAACTTCATTGAAAAAATCATCAATTAACATTCTTGGATTTTTCAGCAATTACTCGTCGAGTAACTCTCAGCTACTTTCCAGAAACCACTAACTTCAGCGAACCTAAAAGTTAATGCTTAAATATAACCCTTCATTTACATAAACCGTGTCTTCTTTGAGAGAAAGTTTTCAATAGAACAACATTTAAAGGTAAGCAATTTATCCCAAGAGGATTAGTGAAGGCTCTCGGATAGACCCGTTACAATACAATGTGAAATTAAATGTTTTTAAAATGTTTCCATGTGGAATTTAATTATTTATTTTGTTTGGAAGTAATTTCTCATAAACTTCTTAAATAACTGACATATTTTTTAAGTCCTACTTTTTTATGCGGTCCCTTTCCACCGCATAAAAAAAAGTTTTTTGTTCTATGTCGACAAAATTGTTTGTTAAATGCAAGTATTTATGAAATTTTCAAATAATATTTTTGTGCGATTTCTTTTATGTGGTCCCTATCTACCGCACAAAAAACAGGTTTAACTGTATAAATCATAGCTAAAAAGAGTAATAAACAGTTATCGGCATAAGTTGTAAGACCACTTACACTTCACTTAGCATCCTTTTTCTCTCAGTGATCCTTTTTCTCTCACGCATAGATTACTCGCTGAATAAATCGGTTTTTAAAAAAGCTCAGTGTTGACTTGTAACATCTTATATACAGAGAGAGATGTTTAACTCCTATATTGCTTTTCTGCATCTTCCTTGAACATTCTGGAAGAGACTTAAGAGAGAGAATTTCTGGATTGAGTAAATATTAACATCGCACTATTCAGCTACAAGTTGCCTTTTGGCGGTCAAGTGACGAGAACGACGCCTGAGCTGGCACTCGTTCTCCAACTTCCACACCAACAACGGGAGGACGTTTGAGCCTCGACATATTTAACGGGAAATGGCTCATTCTACATCGGCGGGTATTCATCGGTACTGGCTCGAACTCATGACATGCCAGACACGATTCCGTTACCACGAAAATTACGTTGTCTCGAAATTTATCAAATATGGGAAATTCGGTGACCATATTTGTCGTTAAGCCGTTTCCTAACATCACTATTATTGAAATAGTAATATCCCTTGTTCCACAAATGATCATGGTCGAGGGAGCCTAGTGGTTATTATTATCACGAACCCATGTAATGAGTGAGAGCTCCTGTGCCACTGAACACCCACCGTGTAGAATGACGGATGCATGTTTAATCTGTCGTGGCTCAAAGTCCTCCTGTCGCGTAGTGGGAAAGTTTAGTAAGACGATTAAAATTCCGCTGTCGTTTTCAGTGTCATCGGTTTAAAACAATGAAGTCCGTCGCCAATAGCCTGAGTGTTGTTTTATAGTGCAGCGTTAATGAATCCTCACTTACCCACAAACAATCTTTTCCAGTCACAATGCAGTTTTGACAAAAAAGCAAACACATTCCGAAATGATTACCATATATTAGACTATATTCAATTATCAATTGAAATGAATTAATGAACTTGGTGTCATTGATTGATCAATTCGATTGATTTTAATAAATGATTGCACAATAACACCGACATGAAGAAATATTTCTTTACACGGGTATTAATACATGTTGTTTTACATTGATATAATAAGTGGTCCTCCAACAATTGATAAGTAGCCAAGACAGTGGCCGTTTTCTTGCTAGAAATGTTAATGTGATCAAGATGCTGATGATTACACAAACGAAAAAAATGGAAAATATTTCAGCATTTATTCCTTTTCCAATTCCGTAGTGACATTATCGAAAATTATGCAAAAAAAATTCTGTATCTATGTGACATCATTATAAAAGTGAAATATATATATATATATATATACAAGTATCTGTGTCAGTCTTTTGAGCAAATAACAAGTAATATAAAAAAAAAGTTTTTAAGTCAATTCCTACTTAGATCAACAAAAAAAAAATTTTATTTTAGCTACTTTTTATTAAATAGTTACAATTAATATAAATATGTATATACATAGGACAGAATCACAACATTAGGTGGTAATTAATTTTTATTAATTATCATTAAAGTATCGTATTGTCATCCAGAACTATCGTGTCTATAAAATTTCAGTTCAATTGAATGCTTTAAAACGTGACAAAAAAAAAACTTTTCAAGTTTTGACACAAGTCTCCAAAAGGGTCGCTAAGTGGCCAAAAATGATGCCAACGTGGCTGTTTTTGTAATTCTTTGAATAATTAGTTTTCATCAATTAATTTTTATTAATTATAATTAAATTATTGTGTTGTCATACCAAATAATCATGTATATAAAATTTCAGCTCAATTGAGCGCTTTAAAATGTATTTTATTAACGATTGAAAATTCCACCAAGATAAATAAATAAACAAATAAATATATAGAGATTGTGAGCTATAATAATAGAAATTGAAAAAGGTACAAATATGCATGGTAGTTATAGTGGCCATGGCTATGAACACGTGAGCGGTGATCTGTGAGATTCGAGTCCTGTGCCAATGATAACCCACCTTGCAGAGGGTGGTTTGATGTGCGTTAAATCTGTCGTCTTTCAGTCTTTCTGTTGGCTTGAAGTGGAAGTTTCTGGAGTGAGATGCCATCTAAAGTCGTTCTCGTCACTTGAGAGATTGAAGCTGAATCAAGAGATCTATCGCCAATGGCCCTCGTGTTGTTTTATAAAATGACTGTATTGAAAATTTCAAACGAATATGTGTTCGTGATCAAATCAAACTCAATTTTGAGTTCAGGTATTTGGCTCATTATGACTACTTTTTTAAAATGCTGTAAGAATTTATCTCTAAACTCTTTTTTCGGAATTTTGTATTTATGGTTTTGGAGGCTATTTTCATATTAAACATTGCCTTTGCATTAAAAAGTGATAAATTATTTTTATAATGTTTAAAAATTCATTGAGATAATAGCGAAACTTTGGATACTCATCGATATGGCGTAATTACCCTATATTGTTTGAGTCAAACGTTAAAATTAATATAGCTAATAAACTCAAAAATTACCGTAATAAAAATATATAATGCCTGGAAATAGATGCAAAGAAGTGTTTCTGATTTGCAAAATAGATAGTAAAAATGCATATAATATACAAAGAATACACATTTTATAGACCACCGCTCAGATTAAACTCATCGTCTTTTGCATAAGTAGCGCAAAAAACTCAATTCATTTTATTTATTTTGAATTTTTATTTTTTATTTCTATTCTTTCCAAACAATCTGTGTGTTTTATTTTCATACAAAGCTTGAATTTTTTATTCTTTAAGAAATGCACACAATATTTTATAATCCAAAAGATGAATATCAAATGAATTATTCTGTAGATACCATCATTTTGTTTGAAAATGACAAAAGGCAAATTTAGTGATCTTCTTCCTTCTTGTTTAGCATCCATTTTGATCCATCTCGAAGGGAATAAGAGCAGGGGGGAAAGGAGAAACAGAAACGTTCATTCATTTAAAATCCATTCGAGTCAAATAATACAGGGAATTTATTCAGTTTGACAGTTTATGGTTCTGGCTGAAAATTTATGAGAGGCATTTTTAATTATCCCGAAGGATGATTTTCTGGGAAGAATTTTACGACCAACGCCATTGCTGTTCAAAAATCTTATCGCTTTGATGTTCAATTATTTTAATTTTTCGAATTCGCTCGCTAACGGAAGAGAATCAATTTCTCATATAAAAAAATAAATTGGGTTATATTTTTATTTTTTTCATTTGTAATTGCGTGGTACCTCAATTATCATACTAGCGGGATTTATAGCCGTCCATGATAAAGTCGGGCAATATAATCATGGACTCTTATTCTACATTCGTACTCACAAATGATGTTCAGTAGGATAAAACCTCTATATGTTTTAGTAAAAATTAATGCAGTGGTCTCGCCAAATCTCAGAGTAATTGTCTTTGCTTCTCTTCACCAAAATTTTATATAAATTAAAACATAAATCACCAAAAACACCAGTGTAACTGTAGACTTGTGTAATTTCAGGCTAAGCAAATGTTTTTAACTAGTACGGTAGAAAAGATTTTCCTCTAAAAACTTTAACTGATCAAATAGAAAATATAAATGCTTACATGTAACTCTTTAAGACACGAAATAGTTTTATCTTTAACACTAGAAAGACTGAAACTTAGGATATATCTATATTGCCCAAAAGCAGTCAAAATGATTATGATTGCACTGTGTGTGTGTGTGTGTGTGTGTGTGTGTGTGTGTGTGTGTGTGTGTGTGTGTGTGTGTGTGTGTGTGTGTGTGTGTGTGTGTGTGTGTGTGTGTGTGTGTGTGTGTGTGTGTGTGTGTGTGTGTGTGTGTGTGTGTGTGTGTGTGTGTGTGAGAGAGAGAGAGAGGGGTAAAAAATAAACCAAAAAATGGGCTATGAAAAATTTTTTTAAATACGAAAACAATTCCGAATATTAAAAAAAAGTATAAGAAATTTTTTCCCCCTTTATATATAACGCCCCGGGCCTTTCCCTTTTTAGGGTCCACATGTAATTAAACAAATTAAATGTTTACTTTTTACTTATACGGTATACAAGCAATGGCCGGTTTAAATAACCGTTGTATGAAAAACAATGAAAATTCTTAGAAACGTTTCGAATTCTGTATAATAAAACACTCAGGAGTATTTTTTTTCTGTAATAAAAAAAGAGAATTCGTATGCATGAGCTTAAAGGTATGTCTTATAAATACTGACAAAAAAAATGAATTTATAAATAAAAGAGTTAAAAAAGATACATTTATCATTTCTATACCTGTATAAAACATATTTTAGGATTAATTAAGATCAAGCTGTGGGTAAATAAAATAACAGATTTAATAATTTTACAAAAAAATATTCCTTTTACAGTTTATTTTTACATAACACATTTTTTTTCACATCTTAGAGAATTCTAAGAATATGTACTTTTAAATTTTTCCACTTAAAGAGATGGCTTCTAAGAACCAATCAACAGAGAAAATTTCCCAAAAAAGCTTTTTTTTTTAATACGTTTCCCTGGAAGTTTAATCCCCCCAAATTACTCCAATCGAGTTCATGTTTAAAAGACAAGGAATTTTTTCAGAGTTTTTTGCTTTAAAGGGGAAAATTCCCCGCATATTGACGTTGAATTGAATTTTCCCCGGAAATATTCAACTAACTTCTTTTTGAAATCTGATTTAAATTGTTTCGCTTTTCTAAGTGGCACCAGTGAAACTTTCCGGGAGACCCACTTTCAAAGTCAATTTCTTCCCATCCTCCAAATTGAATGCTTTCGAAATGTTCGACCGTATTATTAAAAAGACAGATTTCCCGTTTCGAGGGAAGAGTTGAAGATTTCTTGAAACTAATAAAGTTTGGTTTCAAAAGTCTGAGATACCCTTTGCTGTCAAAAATCAAATACTTACAGGGAATTGCACGTAACAAAATTTTCTCTTTATTTCACTTCACTACTTAAAGGCTATGGTG
Source organism: Trichonephila inaurata madagascariensis (assembly GCA_019973955.1). Lineage (NCBI taxonomy): Eukaryota > Metazoa > Arthropoda > Arachnida > Araneae > Nephilidae > Trichonephila > Trichonephila inaurata. Next base: position 61,300 of record BMAV01024122.1, read on the forward strand.
ACATTAAAAGGCAGAGGATGGCGAATGATCAGACTAAATACTATATACGTTAATTTATTAATGAAAGATATTTAAAAAATATTTTCTCCCAACCTTTAATACCTAAATAAAAGGGGTTTAGAGGTGAAAAAAATTCTTTTTTTTTAAAATTTTGGGAGATTTTTTAATTTCAAATTGTTTTGTTTTTTGACCTTTCTAAAAAATATTTTTATTTTTAAACCTCTAGGAAAATTAGAAGCCTTAAAACCTTTTTTTTAAATTAATCGTTGAAACGGGACCACGCCCTTTTTTCGTATTTTGTTTAAAAAGTTAAAAAGTCTGATATAAAACCAAAAAAGGAATTTTTTTATTTTAAACTAAACCCTTTTATTTTTTTATTTTCCTAGGCGATTTGAAGTCTCACTGTATACATTTAAAAAATCAATTTATCTCAAAAATAAAATTTTGATGTTCGATGTACCTTTCTGAGAAACCACGTTCACGGGTATGTAAATTTTTGCGATATATTTTCAATTTTATTAATATATCCCAAAAAATGATTTTTTTAAAAAAACTGAAAAATTCATTTTTTACGAATTTTTTTTGTTTGAAAATAGGTCAAATTTCACTATGTTTGATAAAACATTTTATAAATTATGAAAAAATTCAAAATTAGCTAACAGTTCTCTTCAATATAATGAAACGGGTGTACTTTAATTGTATAAAAAATTTCAAGCATGTACATATAACAGATTTTGAGAAAAAAATACATCAAATAAAATTTTCAATTTTAAATTGCCGATAAGAGAGTGAGAGGTTGCCAACTCCCCTTAAAAAATGAGTCTCTTTTTAAAAAGGGTTTGAAAAACCCAAAATTAACGACATTTAAAAAAACATTAATGGTTTTAGAGTAGTATACTTACATAGTGCATGAATGTGTGCGATTTTGAATTTCTAATTCCTCCTTGCATGAATCTAATACGACGTTAACATAAAAACCCCATGGGGATAAAAAAAAAAAAAAAAAATTAAAAAAAAAACAGAATTGAAGTTTTGGGGGATGAGTAAGATGCTGCTGAATATTATAAACATCAAACCCTGTTTTTTACTCCATACCCAATTATAAAAGCCTGTTTATGGTTGTGTGAAAAGAAGGAAAAAAGTATAAATAAAAAAAATCAAATAAAACATAATACCAGCATTAAATTCCTTAATTTTCTTTAACAAACTTTGTCTTGGAATTCTCTTAAAAATTGATGCTTGACTTGATTATTAAAACAACACACTAATTACTTACTCTAGTTTTTATAAGATATTAAAAAGATTTTCTAGGAAAGCTTGGGGTAAATTTTTTTTAGAGATAATTAAATTTGCGGAAAAAATAATATTTCTTTTTATTGCCTCGTGAAAATTGTTTTTTATTATAAAAGCTTTAAGACGAATAATTACGCTCTTTCGAACGTTTTTCTACAGTGTTTCCTGACTTCGCGATTAAATATTATTTTTCATATTTGCTGCTTTTAATGGCTGAGGGAATAAAATTTGATTTTTCATCTTTAAAAAGCTGCAATGAGATAAGTCAGAAAAAAGTACGAAATTCAATCTCAGGTCAGTTCTTTTTCCTTCTGCCATGATTGTCAAAATTCTGATTAAAATGAAATAAATAATCTTCAAAACAAAATTTTACATTCTTTATTTTTCATCATGTTTAAAATAAATCAAAGAAAAATTAAAAACCTTGAATACACCAGGAACGAGGTCTAGAGATTTTCTTATACTTCATAACTTATTTGTATGAAATGAAGATACAACACAATGTAGTAATTTCTCTATTTTTAAAACTTTATTATGAATATTTTTGATACATTGAAGTTATATACATTTCGATACACTCTTGTGAACTAGGTATTAAAAAAGCTTTAATTAACAGAAAAAGAAAAACAATTAACATGGAAGAAAAAGAAGAAAAAAATTAAGATCCCTGTTGATGTAAACAGTGATATTTAAATGCAATTAACGTAAGCAACAATGCCACATAAATGTTAAAACCATCTATTCTCAAAGAAATTTATTTTTTGTTAAAGATTTTTATTTTCCGTTCAGGCCGATTCTTAATCTATGAACAGTTGTGATACTCCCCTGCCTGGCGGTACCATCTCTTCATCTACGCGACCTAGATTTGTGGGAGGAAACGATTGATCACCCAAAGTAGCCATAATAAATCCAATTTATTACTATCCAAATATATTGAACAACACAAGTCTTACTATAGGAAGACAATCAGGTGTGATATAACGTGTTCCTAAATTCTAAGTAAATAGGCGCCTGAATCCTAACCACTTATCTTTAAGCAAAGTTATCCTATGAATCTTTATTTTCCTAAATTTCTTTAACTCTCTAAAGCTCGTTCCGTAATTACGCTTCTAAGTTCTTATTCTTCTACGTTCTATAATTGCGTCTTACCATCAGTTTATGGCGTTCAGCATCTCAGCTTCCTTTCTCATTCTTCTTCGCGATTACAAACCATCACTATATAACTACTAACTAATCTGAATATTACGGTTTCTTCTTGAGAGTATTGGCTGTGAATTAACTCAATGCTCTGGCCCCAAAGATTCCGCAAGAGGATTAATATAGGAAAAACGCGGTAAAGCCCTGTCACACAGTTTCAGACAGCCATTCATTTGTATGCATCCTCGGTTAAAATATTTACTTGACTGTTGTCGAAATTTATTTCCAACATTTATTTGTTTTGTTCGGTGAGCAAATGACTTGGCTCACCAATAGCTCTTGTGTTAACTCAACACAAGAGCTATTGGTGACAGATATTGAAATTTTTAACCTCGGGAAAGTGACGAGAACCACACCTGAGCTGGAGCACCCTCTGAAAAATATCACAGCACGATAATGGAAAGGCTTTTAACTTCGAAAGATTAAACATGCTTCAGCCCCTGACCACCATTATTTAGTGGCATCAGGACTCGAACCCCACCTACCGGCCCCGATTCGTATCCGTAACCATTGCGTCCTCTGGAAGTTGATGCATCAAACTCTCTTCAACTATACCTTACACCTGAAATCAAACAAGAATTATTTTAATTATTAGTCAATAAAATTAGTAAAAGTTAAAAAAAAAGCAGCTTTAAATGTTTTTATTGATTAAAAATGCACTTTTCGTGTTTTTTCCATAGCAAAATCTTTTATACAATTGTAAATATCAATATGTAAGTCATGTTCAATTCCCAGAATAGCTAAATTTGTTAGCCTTAACGTGGACATAGTCGATCTGAGATAATTTTTGATTATTTTTAGCTTAGAGAAGCTTCTCTCTCAACTGGCAATACAAATGGCAGATGTTAAAAGAATTCTGAGCATTATAACAATGTTTGGTAAGCCATCTTCAAGTTTGGACTTATTTAAATAAACTCAGAGAGCCGGACCTAAGGAGTTCTTTTTTACAGCCTGGGTCTGTTGTAGCACAAGCTTGTAGACGTACAGGTGGAATTGGAAATTCTTTATTAATGTCTTGAGGAGCTTAATCTATAAAAGTGAAGTTCGTCCACGCTAAATATCACTTCAGGCCTTAAAAGCATATTTTTGCTCTGGATTCTGCAATTGTTGGAATCCTTCTCGAATTTCAGCAGTTACTCTGTCTATTGAAAAAAACATTGTTCGACACAAGTCCTCTTCGTACGGTAACTGTGAACATCTTTAGTTCCGTCGCCAAATATATGCTTCCTCCTGATTCGTCTTGGGGATTCAAAATAAATTTCAAGCTCTTCACATAAACTTTTAGCATAAATTAAAGCGTCATCCACGAATTTCTCTCGTTTTGCTTCTAATACTGTCTGAAAAGCACGTATTTATTTAGCACATTGATGGATATTTAGTCCCTATGTTTGCAAATAATTTTGAGCATCATTGACTTCACACGGTACCGGTTGCCAGAAGCCTAAGTAACATAAAAACGAATGCGATTGCATAGCGACTAATGAACTTCCCGCATCTACGCGTATATCAGAGCTTTCGCTCGTTTCCGTCAGTTTCATCACGTGGGCACGATTTGGAGTTTGGAACATTTTTTGAATTTAAATATCGCGGTGCTTGCCACCGCCCCTTTTCGTATACCACCCGGGATCATGGCCCTCTCTGTCCCTCCCCTACACTACGCTACTGCGTATAACCATTAATTTGTACAATCGACAGCGACAAACGACAGAGCTCTTATTACCTTACTTTTTGAAACTCCTACACAAAAATTAAATCAAAATCTAACCGGCGTATGTAAAAATAGGTTCTTAAGTGTTACTCCAAGATCACCAATGGAATTGCATTAATACTTTAGTAACAATTTTTCTCATTTTTATAAAGTGAACGAACTAGAAATCTGGTTATTTTTGTTCATTTACTTCGTATGAATTCGAATTTCGTGGTAAAACATATTAAAAAATAAGTATTTCTCCTTAAAGCATATTTCTGAAAACTAAACAATAGTAAGGTGTATAGTGACTCTTTTTTAATTCGCTTAAATGTGTGTTGCCAAAAAATTTTTCAAGATGTACAAATAGATCTTTTACAACTGCAAGGGCATTTGAATTTAAAATCAAATTAAGATATATATCTCTAAGACTATTATAATAGCTATTTCTCGCATTAAAAAGGAGCAGTTATTTGCTTACCCACTATCCTCACGAAATCTTATTTTGTATTGTGAAGCTTTTTAAATATATTCTGCAACCAATAAAAGTGTGATACTCTCGAAAATAATTGAAAAGAAACAGGTCGGAAGAAGAAGGAAAAATAATAACAGAAATAAAGCTGTCGATAAAACAAGAATCAAAAAGCTTAAATGGTTGGAAAGCATTTTTCTCCTTTTACGAGGTTTCAGAGCACTTCTGTAGTTTTCAGATTATTTCTTTCATTTTGGAAAAAAAAAGAATGTTTGGATGGATGAACTTTTATCTCCCCTTTTATTTCCAGATCTGATAAAAAAAAATCAAGAGTGGAAAAAAAATTTCATCTTTCAATGCGACAAAAGATTTTAATCGTTTTCTGATGACAGGATTTCCGTTTTGCAAGTTTTCTAAAAAAAGGCTCTTTTTAGCATCATTTCTAGAATTTTTAAAAATGTAGCTTTTCGGTCGAAGAATTTCGGCTGTTGAATTATATCTTTATTTGACGAGTTTTATTTTTTCCCGTTTTTATACGTATTTTTAAATGGATGAAAATCTCTGTTATCAAAGAAGGAAAATATTTGACATTAAATATATTATTTCTATACAAATCAGTGGCTTTTTAACGTTAAGCTGTAGCATTTGAAATCGATTTAAAGAATATTAAAATATTGCTTTTTTTTATAAATATAATTAGTTATCTTTTTAAACTGCCAAAAGAAATTTTTAATCCTTTAATTATTTAATTGAAATTCGGGTCCGTTTATTGCAATCCGTGCCTATAATAATAAACGAATCTGAATTGGAAGAAAGGAAAATAAATAGAAAAAGGTGAATAAAAAAAATGCTTTATCAATTACTGAAGATATTTTAAGAGATCTGCATTTTTTTCTGAATTAATTTCAGTTCATATATTTAAAAAAAAGTTATACATTTACTTTTTTTTTTGTCTTAGTTTTAACACTTAGATTACATTTTTAACGTTACTTTCATGATGGATTGATATTCAACAGAAAAAGAATAAATGATTTAAATCCTGGATAAAATTAGAAAAATAATTATAATTCGTAATAAATTAAGTTGAACCAGAACTTGAAATCCGAAACAAATCTTGTTGCTCCGAAACAAATGACAGACGGGATTGATTGTGTTTAAAGGTTTCGTAACTTTGCGCTACAATCCTTATAAATCTGCATATTTTCCAGTAATTCTATAATCACTCCTTACTATTATTATGGGGAGTACTTATAATACATCACACACTATAAAGCTACATGAGAGCTATTGATGACCGAAATATCATTTTTTAAATATAGACAAGTGACGAGGACAATCCTTTGAGCTGGGAACCCTCCTTTCCGAATTTCTACACCAAGCCAATGGGAGGAATCAAGCTCGACAGGTTTAACGAGCAAACATCCTCTACATGGCGTGTCTTCAATAGTAACAGATCTCGAAATTATGACACGCTGGCCACGAGTCCGTGACCGTAACCACTAGGCTTCCAACACCCTCTATTAGAATGTGACCTCTGGTCAGTTACTCAAGGGCTTTTAACGACTGATTTTGTAATTTTGAACCATGGTCAAGTGACGAGGATGACACATCAGCTGGCACCCTCTCTCCTAACTACCACACCAACGGGAGGACGTTTGAGCTCTGAACAGATTTAACGTGCTTCGCACCCCTACATTGCGGGTCTTCAGCGGTACTAGCCTAGAACTCATGACACGCCGGTGACGAGCCCGTTATCTTGACCACTAGGCAACCGCGGCCGCTGTCAAAAAGACACAAGCAAGAAAAAATCCAGCATGTTATTAATCGATCAACAAAGGACAGTAGAACTACAATAACTTGAACAAAATATGACAGTTTTGCCTAAAATAACATCCCTAAGAACACAATAAATAAATTAAGCCAAACTGCTACTATTTTATTTAACGTACGAATACTTACTGGTTTTTATGGTACAATTCATATTTTTTCTGAGATGCAGAGTTAATCAATGATTGCAATCATTTTATAAAAAGGGCGGTTTTCCGATATCCTCCACTTTCACAATGATTTGCTCGAGCCAAAACAATTGATCTCCCCTGGAATATAATATTAAATTATCTGATCTACAGAGGATATTTTTATGCTTAACTGAGCGACCTCATTAAATTTTCAAACCAGCCTGTTTTTATAAAATCTCTAAAATTAAAGTATTATTTAAAACCAGTAATATATAAAAAAACTTTTAAATCAATTCTTACTTAGATCAACAATGAAAAATTTTATTTTAGCTACTTTTTATTAAATAGTTACAATTAATATAAATATGTACATACATATGACAGAATCACAACATTCAGTGGTGATTAATTTTTATTCATTATCTTTAAAGTATCGTATTGTCATTTAAAACAATAGTGTCGATAAAATTTCAGCTCAATTGAGCGCTTTAATATGTATTTTATTAACGATTGAAAATTCCACCAAGATAAATAAATAAATAAACAAACAAATAAATAATTAAATAAATATGTAGAGAGTGTGAGCTAAGAGTAGAAATTGAAAAATAGCTACACATTGTGACGTTCCCATCTCAAAGCTCTGAATTGGCTTCTTTGGGGATATGATGACCACACGTGGTATGACATATGCACCTTTAAAATATTGCGCGATCTTGTCTTGGACATCACTCCGGTAACCTTTGATACCACGAGGAACCTCTACTCCACCCACAAACCAGATGTAACTAGAAAGAAAAAGACGCCGACCCCTAGACCCTAGGGAGGACAGGCAGAGAACGAGAGATGGCTTGAACACTTAGCTGAGTATGGACAAAAACTCCTCCCTTACAAACCACATCATTTGAACTCTAATAATCTCATTAATAAGTTTAATAACTTCAATGTACAATCTGTAATTAATAGATGTGACGTAAGTAAACTAAATATTTAAATTAATCAATACCACGCTACTTTTATTTATCTTAAATGTTACAGAAATAATTATAAATACAGAAATACCCCCAAACTTACGTAATAGGTGGAACTGAGTGATAACCGCCGTGTGAGGCTCAGTGATAAGTCGGGGTAGGATTTTGCATATAAATACATATACATCATAATTATTTGAGGCAAAAGACGAAATAAAATAAATATTTAGAAAAAAATAAATGCCTTAGAAAAAATTAGATAACACAAATACAAAATCGCAAGCCAAGTAATTTTTATGTAAAAGGTTTCGTGAAATGTAGTAAAGTAGCCTGCCGGCTCAAACTTTTTTTTCCGCAAAATTTCCTCCTAGTATGCTAATACATTTTTTTATCATTATTCCTTGTTTTGTTGGGGGAAAACGCACTCATCGTTGGAGTCTATATTTTCTAAAATTTGTAACCCTCTTCCAATAAAACTGAAGTCTTCTGTCAAATTCCCAACCGTCATTCGATCTTCTGATTGAACTGGGTCTGAAGACTCAAGTTCTTCAATGGCTTGCTCTCGATCATACATTTCTATGAACTCATCAATTATCAGCTCCTGATTGTAGGAGAATCCAGCAGTTCTTGAATGTCATCACTATCCACTTCTAAATTTATTTGGCTAGATTGGCCTATTCTTCGATAACATTATCAAATTTACCAATTTTTTTTTCTCCAACAAAAGACAAATCGACGAGATTTAAAAATCGCGTAACTCCAGATTCGCGTAAGTCGAGGTATTACTGTACACGAATATAACTTGTGACGGGGCTTTACCGTGTTTTCATACTAATTCTCTTGGGGAATCTTTGGGGCCAGCATTGAGTTATTTCACAGTCAACCCTGTCAAGAAAAAACCTGAATATGCAGATTAGATTGTAGATATATAGAGGAGCTTTAGATTTCGCGAGGCAGTAGACGAAGGAAGAAGGAAGCTAGGATACTGAACGCCGTGAGCTGTTGGTAAGACATTAAACTTAGAAGCGCAATTATAGAACTGGCTTTAGCGAGTTAAAGAATTTAAGGCACATAAAGATTCTTAGGATAACTTCTCATAAAGATAAGTGGTTAGGGTTCCAGGTGCTTATTTACACAGAATTTAGGAATACGTTATATCACTCCTGATTGCCTTCCTATAGTGAGACTTGTGTTGATCAATATATTAAGACAATAATAAATTGGATTCATTATGGCTACTTTGGGTAGTCAATCATTTCCTCCTACTAATCTAGGTCGCATAGATGAAGAGATGGTACCCCCAGGCCGGGGAGTATCACAAACTTAGTGCTTAGTGACAAACACTTATAATTATTTTTTTACAATAATAACTAATTCATTTAGTTTACAATAATTACAACCTTCATTAGCTAGGCCATAATCTAATGTTGCCAAGTAGGACGATTTATAATATTGCTCAAACTAAACTTAAAACTAACAACTTAAAATCAACCAAGAAACATGCACTTGAAACTTTAAAATTCATGTTTATAGTACGTACCTTAAAATCCGGCGTGTAATACGACCTTTAACACAAAAAATAAAATCGAAATTTACGGGTATAAAAATGAGAGGTTTAAAAAAAAAAAGAAAGAAATGAGCATAAAAAATACACATCCATATTGATCAAAGTACTGTCCATTTAAAAGAAATAACATTCTCTTAATGAACAAGGTGACTGCCTACGTTGAAAATGTCGTTTTTCGACTACATGAGGAAATTTTTTTAATTATTATTTTAAAATCTTATAGTTTAAACATTTTTCTTTCCATAACAGTTTTCTTTTTCCTTTACGTGATACAGAAAAGTCTCTCTGCAAAAGGGAACCGGAAGTTGCAGAAAATTGCAATTATTAACTTAAATTCTACAGTTTCTGTCATTTTTTTTAAATTTATAAAACATATTTCTGTAATTTTTCTAGTGTTTCAGCCACTAATCCATTAATAGTATAGTAATTTCTTGCTAAAAATTGGACGTGGCTACTCATCTCACAATGGTTGTATCAGTTGCATATCCATTGACACAGGAAAAATTTTGGACATCAAAATAATGTCCCTTGTTTGTAGCATACTTTCATAGAAGACAAAAGTTCCAGGTGCTGCTTCTAATGTACATGTTTGTTGCAATCATAAGGGTTCTGTTTCAAGAATCTAGACTGTCGGAGCATATTTGAGCGATCAGAGAATCTTTGGAAATTGCAGTACAATGATTACCATGGTGATTGGGATTCCCTAAAACAGAGTCAATAAACTAGAATGTTCAGACTTCACTAGAATAAACTTCATGTGCAGAAAAGGCCTAGGAGTCATCTCAGAAAGTTAAAAAATCAGTGACAGGATTGGGAAGAAAGTGAAAATTGACGGACAATTTTATCGACAAATTGCAAAATTATTATGGAATAGATATTCGCAGTAATAAAATTCAGCAATCATGCAAAGCGCAGTTATTGCTGCGTTTTATTACTGCTGTTCCAGTACTGAAAAGCCTATGCATGGCTAATGCCCAAGAGGAACAGAACGTTGGTGCAAATTTCAAAAAGCAAAGAAAAATGTTATAAATTATTAAACCATTAAATATTAAACCAAATGTTATAAATTATTAAACCATATAATAACTATAAAACCACACTATTTAAAACTATGTGATCAAAAATATTTAGAAAAGTGTTTACATGGAATGGCACAAAATGCCATTGAATTTTTCAATGGTATTCTGTGGAAAATAGTTCCTAAACAAAACTTTGTTGAAAACCAAACTCTGCAATTAGGGGCACATATAGTAGTTCTACAATTTAATGAAGGTGCTAGTGGCTTATTAAAAGTGATAAATAAGTTGGGGTTAAATGTTGGTAGCTATAGGATACTCGTGTATTAAAACTGTATGACTATCGAAGGATTAACGTCGCAGAAACACATTCATTATCCTTTACAAAATTAAAAAGGAAAAAAACACGAGCTCGCCGAAAAAAAAAGTTTTGCAACAGGAAGAAAAGGATGGTTTACAGATCATTCTTGTGAATTTTAGACAATTTTGTAAAGGATGTATAACTTTTTACAGTAACATAAAACTTTAAATGAGTTTTTCTCAAAATTATGTTTTCAAAAGAAACTCTTTACCAGATACATGATATATTTTAAGAACCAAACAAGATAATGTTTTGAAATTTTGTGGGAATATTTTTTATACTATTCTTCATAAAGTGGACCATAAGTTTTGTTGTAGGTTAAATATTTTTTTTCATTTAGGGTAGTTTTTATAATGAAAAAGCTTAAAAAATTACAAAATTTTCATATTATAATGTATAATTGGCTGTGAATATTTTGTATTTTAATATTTCTCATAGATTTTTATTCATTTTGAAGAGCCCCATAGTATGTATGATGCGTATAAAGAAAATTAAGGTAATTGCATTAGAAATTTTTGTACAGTATTACCCGTTTTAGTAAAACTTTGGTAAAATTTCCTTGAAAACAACCAATTTTTCTATAAAAGTACAATATTTATTTAAAAATTGTTATGTATTTAATTTTTTTTCTGTTTTTCTTCCTCAAAGCACTCAATTTGCTTCAAAAAGTTGATTTTATAAAAATAATTGGGTCCGAAGAGCATTGTGTAGTTCTAGAAATATATATTTTTTTTCAAAAACTTGTGATAATACCTGGAATAAATTACTTTAAACCATAAGAGAATAGCACAAATACATGTTAGGTTGTTGTTGCGTCCTTCCAGAAGGGAAGGAATGAAAGTTGCCAAAGCCTGAGACAGGTTGGACTTCAGGGACAGGGGGCACACCCCGGGCCCCCACCCCCCTAATTTGGGGCATGGAACTGGGGGGGGAATATTCTCGAGCCCCCTGGAGCCTTGGTTTCTGCTGCGACCTCCCACAAGACTGTCGGACCCACTGATTTAATGAGCACGTTCTCCGTGTGTACCCGGAGGGTATTTAGTGGCATCGGACATCGAACCCAGGCCCCCCCGGTCCAAAATCCGATCTCTAAACCACAGGGTCCCACGGCCCCCCCACATGTCTCTATTACGTTACACGACGAATATAAAAAATTTTTTAAAAAAGGGTTTAAAAGTATAAGTGCGCGTTATACCTGCAATTTTTTAAAAATAACCTTAAATTATTTGAAATATCTAACTATTTTTTTTAAAGTTATTTGAAAACTATATGAAAGGAGTAATAAGTCGTTTTTCCAAAATTTCCCTTCATCACCTTTGTATAATTCAACTTAAAGAAAGAAAATGAGGAAATTTTTATTGAATTTAAAAAATTGGAAAACGTTTAAAATTTTTCAGATTTATTGGAAGGAACAAGGAATGAGATAACATTATTTGTACAGTAAGGATTTCTTCATGCTGCAAACATATATTTCTTACTTTTACGTTTAAAAATTTTTGGAATATTTCTCGTTTATTCAAAGTTGATAAAAAAAACATTTCTACTAAATTTGGGTAAAATTCAGAGCTACTTTCCAGTTAAATTCGCTAAGAAAGCTCCTTTTATTTTGAAAATGTTTTCTGAGGGTCATTTTTTTCTCTTTCTAAAACCTGCACATATATTTTTCTTCCTTAATTTAGAAAATTATTTTTAATCACCTACGTTTCAAATTTTCAATTGAAAAAGGAAGTTAAGATTTTTGCTAGTTTATCTTAGAATATATATTTATATTTTTCAATTCATTTTGAAAAAGATTACAGTAATTTTTTTTCTAAAAAAATAAACCAGCAGTCGGACTTTTTAATTTAATTTTTGAAAAAAAATATTCAAAAGATATGTTTATGTGGAAATTTTGGAAATGAACACGTCTCTCATCAAACATGAATTCAGAAAAGTGCTTTCTTATATGTGTGCTCTGTGTGATACTCATATAGCTTTATATAACATTTTATTCAAAACAAATTGAATGAAACCTAATATGAAAAATAACCCTCTTTTTGCTTAACATGAGAAAATATGCACTAATATTCCATTATGAATCTATACATGCATGTGCCTGTTCAAAGCGTCTATTTATACCCTTAAAAGGCTTCGTTTTTTTGTCACATATTTAGTTTGAAGATACATTCAGAAAATTTAAGTTTAGAAGTAAAAAAAAAAATAGCTTGAAAAAATTATAAGGTTTGCATTAAATGAAGCTCTAGAAATCATCTTTATGGTATTGTAAACTATTTCTGAAATATGTGCATTCAAAGGAATGCATTCGTGTTTTTTGTTTTTTTCTATTTTAATTTAATGAATACGTATTAAAATGTTTCATAAGAACCAGGCAACATTAAGTTTCAAAAAAGGAAATATATTAAATGCAAATCCTCACTAGACGAAAAGTAGGAGTTTCTGGGTAATCCACGTTTTTAATACTCGTAATAAGGGCTGCGCAGGTTTGCTTTCTAATAGGGAAATGATTTTTTCCTTCGTTTTTTTTTTTTATATATTTAAAAATATATATATATATATATAAGAAAGCAAAATTGAAGGATATCATTTCCTTATTAAAGATGCAACTTCTGTAGTTCTTATTGTGAATATATATGTATATAACTTTAAATAACGAAATATAACATTTGAAATAAGGATCTATTGAAGAGTCGAAAGTTGAGAACATTTTAAGAAAATAAGAAAAATTTTAAGTATAAGAAATATTTTTATCTTGCTGTTTGTTGTTGTTTTTCTTATCGCTGTTATAAAACTGAATAGTGCGAATTAACTTTAGAACTGTGTATGGATACTTTGATAGAGAAAATCCAAAATCATTCTACCGGAATACTAAGTAATTGGTTGAAATATTGTAGGGAATAAAAAATTCTGAAATATATTTTGAAAGAAGAGAGATTTCGGTACATATCTCTGTTCTCTATTTTCCCATCTCTAAATTAAGCTTCCCAAAAAAGGCAGAACGATACGTAATTTCACTTTCATAATGGCAGTCCCTTTTTTTTCTTCTGTTTCTGCTAAAATTTTTAACAATCTTTTTCCTTTTGTTTAAATTAAAAGAAAATCAATAATGCCCGTCTATGACGCAAGTGAATTTTTCTCGAAAGATCCTTGAGGCGTATAAATAGAGAATAGATCGCTGAAACTTAGTTAGTCTTGTTTTAACCGCTAAAGAGTCCATATTGATTATTGAAAGTTGAAGAATCGACGTTTTAGTGATTCGTGGGCTGTTGAATGGGCCGAGCGGTGTTTTGAATAATCTTTCAAAAAAGTATTTTGGACCGATAGTGATGTCAAAGGGTAGAAGTTGTGAAGACATTCTCAGATTTATTCTGCGAAATTTGCTGTGTATTCTGTATTTCAAGGATTGTTTTTCGACAGTACATTTCCATCGCTCCTGAAGAACGGTCTTGCTCTTTAAGACTGATTATATAAAGCCCTCAAATCCTAATATACGTAATAATATTATATTAAAGAAATAAAATTTCATCAGAGTAATCTTAATTATAAATACATTATAAATGAAGAAAAGTTACCATTTTGGAAAGGGGTCCATGATTTCTTCTTATAGCTCAAACAATGTTTGAAATTTCTGAAGCGTTAGTAAGATTATATAATGCTTATAGAATGCTTTCAAAACAGAAAGAATGATTATGACGTTATTTTTTTTTTTATTTTTCCTACATTATGTGATCTCGTTTCTTTCAGCAGCAACATTATGAGACAATAAAAAAATTTTATTTCCAATGGGACTGCTGATTAGTATTTACCATTGCAGACTTAATACCTTTCCTGAAAGCTGCTATCACTTTTTTAGTGCGGCAAAATATAGGTGGAATACCGAATGCCGTATAGAACTTTTGACACCCAGTTTACTCCCCAGAGGGAGGCACCTGAGTTCTGGCGATGCAAAATGGTGCAAGAAATTTAATTTTTTGCATAGAGCATATAAAGCAAACTGGCACTCTAAGGATCTTTACCATGCCATATAATCATACGGCATGGAAGCTAACAATTGGCTGCATAATTGGATCAAATAACGAGCCGACATCCTAGTCACTGCTACACCTCTTAATTCCATATCATTCCGTACATGAGACATACATTATTTACAAAAAAAAAACTTAAAGTAATAGTGGAGTGAAAACAAAACTATCTAAATTTTTTAAAAACCTGTAATTTTTCCCGAAATCCTTCTAATTCTTTTAATCTTACTATTATTTTGCGATAAAATACAAAAGGGAATTTTGAAAAAAAATCTTCTACTCAAATTTTTAAAAATTAAAAATTAAAACATTTTTTTTATTCAGGATAAGTCTGTTACTAACTAAGCATTTAGAAGGCACATGAGGGTATTGAAATGGCACCTCGAAATTTTGAACCACCATGAAATTCCGAGGATCCTACCTCAGCTTACAATCCACTTACCAAACTTCCACGACAATACAACGGGAAGATGCCATCTCAGACATACAAACACAACTGAGAGTTAGTATCACTAGTAATACAAACAAATATTAAGAAAAATAGAGCGTTAACTCAATGTTTAAAAAGACTCTTTATTTACTCTTCTGCGTCTTTTTGTTCAGTTGCTCTGAATTATAAATAAAATTTCCGTACCTCTGAATTATTATCTCATTCACACAAACTTCTCAGTATTTAAGTGCATCGAGAAAACAACACTTAAGCTCTTCACAGTAACTCGGTGAGTAAATAAAAGCTCAAGGATCTTCGAGAGTGAATGGTTTCGAGTAACAAAAAAAAGAACCCTTTCATATTTTGTGATTTAAAGACTCGTGGAAAGAAAATCTGGAGGACAGGTTTTGGTTTTAGTGAGAAGATTAGAAGTTATAATAACCTACATTGGTGTATTTTTATTGACTTTCAGGATATTAAATAGGTCATAAACGGAGAATTCAGTTTCAGAAACAAACTTAGTTTCTTTTGGAAAATAAATTTAATCTGGCCTAACCAGCTCACGATGCATAATATTTATCTTATATATATATATATATATATATATATTTAAGTTTTTCTTTTTTCAACTTCAGTAAGATATTAAATAGAATGTTGATCGGGGGGGGGATCGAAGGCATTGAGAAAACAGTAGGGATAAAAACCTTCCAGTGGTATAAGAATATTATGTGTTACTTTTTTTCTATTTTATTAAACATTTTTCTATTGTCAAACTTTTTTTTTAAATTTTATTATTTGTTGTGTATTAATGTTCTTGAATTCATCATAGCCATTCCTCTTTTTTTCCCAAGGTACATAAAAAGAGAGACTGATAGATTGCATAAATATACATAGATAGAGTAGAGGGATAGATGTAATATATAGAGAGATAGAAAAGAGATTGATATATTATAGAAAGATGTGAATTATAACCTTCATATGAATAGACAAGGCACTTTACAATTAAACATAATATGAATAAATATTCAGAACAAATTAAGAATCCATGTATAAATTCTATAATAATATTTTTGGACATTTTAAATGTTACAAAACTATAATCTTCCGGATTAAACTCAACATTAACGATCATCATACATTCATTTTACAAAGAATTCTAAATTACAACTGTAAAGAAAATAAATTAATTAATTAACGTGCTAATTACAGTAATGCTCTTAATTTGTCCCAAAATGATAATAGCTTTAATTTAAGATTAAATAAATATTTGTAAAGATAGAAGATATAAAATTTGTATTATGTCGAACTCACTGATCAGTATAACCCTTTAAGACCCGAAATATTTTTATCTTTAAATATTAAATTCTTTATTTTTAAATATTTATATGAACCCAATAATTGAAAAAGAAATAAAAATTCCCCCTCCCCCCCCTGGAATAGAGGACCCGCACGATCATGGGGGTTTGGGGCCCCATCTGTGAAACGGGTTATGAAATTTTTCGAGTTATAAATTTTTTGCTCCCAAATTGAAAAAAGAAACAAACAATTCAACTAAAATTGTTACAAACAAGGAAATTATTGATGTATAATGAACTCTTTTATTAATTCATTACTTATTTACTGTAAAATCTTTTGTTTTGTTTTTGACAAACATAAATAACCATTGCATTTTCCCCAACATGCTTTGAACTACTTTTTGTAGTTTTCAAATTTGCACTTGGGGGCCTTGGAATTCATCAACACATCGAAAAGGGTTTAAATTCAAACCTTTTTTCCTAATAGCCCGGATAAAGGCAGTATATTACGCTTCTATCTTTTGAAAGTGGAATTACAACACTGTTATCTTCATCATTAGTTAAAATACTTTTGTTAGTAGGTGGAGAGGCTAATGTGTCTTCGATTGGGGTGAACCCCACCCCTCTTTTCACTCTTAAGTTTTATGGCTCCAAAGATTTTTAAATGAAAGGCACGTGGCTTGGGGTCATTGTTGTTGTGAGCCGTTGGGGGGAACCCCCCTCTTTTCACCCTTAAGTTTTATGGCTACGAACAGTTGTTAAATGACAAGTGCACGTGGCCAGGGGGTCTGTTTACTGTCAAACCCTGGGGAAACGCCGACACTCAGTCTGGCAGTCATAATGGAAAAGCGACCCGGCCCCCTATTGACAATAGGCGAAGCCTGTATAAAAAAAAGAACACGGTCGCCCGACGGGGCCCGAGAATGGGTTTTGGAGCCAATTGGGGGGATAAAAAAAGTCCCCGATGTTTCACAATACTGCCCCTTTTCTTTCCGACGGCCCGGGGATGTATTTGTGTTTGCGCGAAATAGGACACGAAGGGGCCGGGGGGACGAGGCAGACTTTTGAAGCCCGCCAATGAGAAGAGACGAGGGGCGTGGTGTGAACCAGCCCTGGTGTTTAAAAAGGGTTTTTTTAGGGACAAGAGAGGAGAGCCCTGGATGGAGAGAACTTGAGAAGAGCGCTGAAAAAAAGAGACTTGGACGGTGGAGGATAGAAAGGAGAGATGATGAACGCCGGTGGCGTTGGAGAATTGGAATGAATAGATTAAAGAGATGAGAGAGTGCCTTCGGGAAAAAGGATTGAACTCCCGTGAGATAGACTGACTGTACCGGCTTGGCATATAACTTGGACTTTATTACTTCATATATAGTAACCTGTGAAGCAAATAAATACTTCTTTTATTTTAAAATTAAACTGTAACAATCTTTCATTTGTTACCTACTCACGACGTTACACTGATAACGCTTCAAGAGGATTTTAAGAGATCCATTTCGATTTTTAGAGAAAATTTATTTGATATTACATCTTGTTTGCACAGAAACTAAGAATTTTCAACAGCTAAATCAATGTAATGAATGTGTTCAAGAGACTTTTATGGTAAAGAATGATCCAAAATTGTCTTTCCATTTCAAATATTCCCATATGTTTCTTCATAGCTCTCATCTGAACTTGATTCTCCTTCCAGTATAAGCGATTTATATGATTTGTTCGCAGCATTGTCATCATCCGAGAGATCACTAAGTTCTGATCTAAGTTCAAATTGATTTATTCATCAATTGAAAAATTTCTTCTGTGAGAATTCTTCTCCTTTTAGACACCTGAACAAGTTTTGGTTAAACGTTAACACAGTATTCCATGAAAAAATAGTTAAATGTTTCGGAAAATTTTATTTAAAAAATATATATATATTTAAACCCCACCATATTAACTACCACTGGAAAACCCAGATTTTTTTTGGGAGGGAAGAGATATGGATGCATGTATCTGTGGAGAGGATAAAGACCATACTCCTCAACAAATGTATGGAAAAGAAAATTAATTGCAAAAGAGAGAGAGAGAGAGAGAAAGAAAAAAAGGGACTCACACACATCCATGGTGATCCCCAAGAAAATTTGGTATTAATTATATAACTATATGTATATATATTTCATTTTTATGTAGGCTTTCATCAAATTTATTTTGAAACATAAAAGAAAATTCGCATGGTAAGTACTTACCTTTACAGCTGCAGTGACTCAAGTAACGCCAAACCCGCACGATCGTGCGGGTAACGAAATCCCGAATTCTACAAGCTACATTAATAGAGTATAGTTAATATTTTTTCTATTTTACAATTATTGTAACATTAATACAAAAATTTGTATTCAAGCAATTAGAAATATATCGATAATTACCTTTCTACGACAGATAAAAAGACTTGTTTTCGTTGTATTTGAAAACCAAGTTAGATTTTCCAGCTGAAAGTAAAACATGGACTACAACCACCGTCTGTTGATGAAAAATGATACCTTAAACCTTCTGCAAACGCGCTCAATCGTTTGATTCGGGATTTTTTTATATACGAATATTCCAGAAGCCAAAATGTATAAGAATGTCTAACCCGCACAATCGTGCGGGTTGGGTCTTAAAGGGATAACAATGATTATAAGTTTTATTTGTTCAAAATCTTTAACTGTATCTACCTTTTAAAAATTAAAATTTGACGTTGTAAATATATATATATCAAACCGTTAGCTAGATTGATACAAGGATTGAATACATAAATCTGGCGTCAGAAATTTTAACAGAGTAAAAAACTTTTTAAAAAAAATAAAATTACGACATGATTCCTTTGTATGATTTTCTCAAAATTCTGAATTATCTGTTATTATTATTCCAAATGTAAAACATAGATTATGACAAGAAAATTACTTTATGAAAAGTTTTAATGTAATTGACCAATATGGGCTTAATGCAAATGGTGAAAATTCATATGGTAGAAACCACACTACGAAAGTTATCAAATGAAATAAAAAAATGAATATTTCTATAATGACGTCAATATGCAGTTAATAAATGTAAAAGAATTTTCAGGTTTAAAATAGCCAAGAGAAAAAGTAGACACAAATAACTTTAAAAACTTATTAAATTCCAAAGTGTTATTAATGATTTTACAAGTTACTTTATAAGATAAATTATTGCTATATATTTTTAAAAATACTGCAAATGTCATTTCTAGATCGAAGTCTGTGTGTCATAAAATGTTGATTTTTAAAATTAGCTTGTGTTATCAAAATCAGGATGTATAAATAATTCTGTAAAATATGCAAATAATATCACACATACTGTAAAAAATGCTTTATTTTTTCCCTAAAATTCCATGACGTTTTGCGTGCTGAAACTCAAATAGGGCATTATAAAAAACATGAGGTCATTCGATTTATCAAAGCTACAGCTTTAAGATGTATTTTGAAAAGCTTTTTCATCATATTATGTATAAACTGCTTTTAAAATTAGATGTAACATAACTATTGGTAGATCATTATTTCATGGACTTTTGTGAGTAATCCCAATTCAAAAGAAAAGATTATGTGTGTTAAATTTAACAAACTTTATAAAGAAAAATATTTCAATAATTAAGAAAAAAATTTTATTTTATTTTTTATCTTTATATAATTTTGTGTGTAACTAATATTAACTTGAATTAAAATACCTCAGCCGTATGTAAAGTTAAATTATATAGAATCCAGACTTCCCTTTCGTAACTTGCATTCTATAAAGTTTTTACGATAGTTATATATAATACAAACACTCTTAAGTTTAAAATTTTTCAAGTAATCTTTCTCTTTACCTTCGCAAGGACTCTAAAATTCCGCTGTGGATAACATGAAGCTTTATATTCGATATACTTATTGAAATTATTCCGAACACAAAAAGTAAGCTAAGCCGATACGTACTGAGGTCTTATAAATCTTCAGTCTCTGAAAGAAAAAAAAATAGAATAGAATAAAATGCTTTTCGAAAAATGGATTTCAAGAATAAAAAATCATTCTTTCACCATTCGTTTTCACAAAACTTCTCTCCGGAATATCCCATACTAGTGGTGAAAGAGTTCTCTTCCCATTCCCTGGTTGTGTGGTGTTCTATAATATTTAGTTGTTGTTTTTTTCACAACTCTCACTATATGTTTCTTACATTTCTACTTTTACTGACTACTTATATTTTAGTTTATTTTTATACTAGCAGTTACCCACACATTTCTCTGGGTATTTCATGAAGTTGTATGATTCTATATTGCTTTTAAATTATTGATATCGAAATCCTAGCATTAAACTTTCGATTGTGTAGAAAACATTTTTATATACTCCTCACCTCTTGCTTTAATAAAATATAGGATTGAATTTCTAAAACGGAAGATTAATTATCTTTTTACTTATAGTCGATTTCCTCAAAACCCATTCTTAGCGAATCTCTTTTTAACAAAAGAAACATACATGCCAAATTTAAAGTCCTTAGGTCTAATCATTCAAAACCCAAAAATTTCATTAATAATGCCCCTTAACTCCTTTGAGCTTCTCTTTGGAGCTGATTTCCGAAAACCAGCTCTTAGTGAATTTTTAATCTACAAAAGAAACATGCCTACTAAATTTTGTTTGCATGTGTGTGTGTCTAATATTCTCCGGAGATCTGTTAATGAGTGAATGAATGAAGTCACTATGTGTCACTTATCTCTTATATAGAGGGACAGAGATTATTTTATATTATAATATGTTATATTACATTATGTATATGCCATTTACAGATTTTGAAAACCGTTCCAAGTATTTTTGTTGAAAATCGAAGCTGCTGATTTAAATAAAAACAGACACATTCCCTCCACTAAAAGACTTCGAAAGGTCAAGGCAAAAAAATTTTGTGATTGATACAATTAAACATAAATGTTTGGCTACATTTATATATATATATATATATATATATATATATATATATATATATATATATATATATATATAATTCTTCTTCAAGATTAATTTAATCTTCTAGAGTTCCTAAACAAATACTCGAAGGGAACACATAGGATCCAGGGAAATGTAAAGCAAATACTCGATTAGATTTTGAAAAAGAAATCACCTTTGAAGATTGCACAGTCCTCAGGTGAAATATTCCTATTTCAGTTAGAATTTGTGGTAACAAAATTTTTGCGAAATCTTAGTTTATTAATATTAATGAACATGACTCATACCCGAAGTTAATAATGTGGACAAACAAGCGATCTGTATTCCCGATTAAAACTAAAATCCCTCTATACATAAAGTTCAGAAGGTTTACCATCGCCAATGGGAAGAAATGAAAATTTAATTACGCTCTGAATGAACTAACTGACTTGCTTTGGAAAAATATATATATATATTACATTTCCTTATAAAATAAAACCTAGCTTTGAAAACAATGTTTGGTAAATCAAACTGTGATGAAACGAGAATTATTTTTAAAATCAGGAAATCTGTTTCTTTTATGAAAATGAAACAAGTAATACTTGAGTGTTTTTCAAATATTAAGGGACATTTTCAGTCAACAGGATTCCTCTTTTACTTTGCTTGCGTTGCACTATGAATTCAAACACAGATATATAAATACATAAAACTAATGATCTTTTTTTTTAATAAAAATTTCGCTTAGTTACATATTAATCCGATCAGAAATCCAGCATTTTTTAACAAAAATGTTAGATATTCCTATAGCTGAATAATTGTATTATTAGATTAATAAAACTGATTGATTGTTAATTAACGTCACATTTTGAAACTGCCCTAGAGCTATTGTCGATAGAACTCCTAACTTTCTAACATGGTTAAGTGACCTGAGCTGGCCTTTTCCACATCAAACTTCCCCATCATTCAATGAGAAAGCGGGTAGTAGCTGAATGACCATGTCCGTGAACACCTGGCCGGCATTGTCCAGACGTAAGATCGAGTCCTGTTGACACTTAAGTCACTCGTGGAGTGGCTGATTACACTCTGATGTGCTAGTGACCAGTATGCGTGCGTGTGTGCGGGCATGCGAGCGAGCATACGTGTGTGCATGTGAGAGAGATTCAAAACAAAGACTTTTCGTCGGTATGATGTCGGAGTTTGGAAAAGACATGAACAACTTTTACATAATTCGTGTATTTGAATACTCATTGAGTTTTCTAAGAAATATTAGCAAAAGGAACTTTTTAAAAGAAATAATTTAAAATTGAAATAAAATAAAATTTGAGCGTGCAGCTATGATATTATCGAAGAATACTATGAACCCATTTGCTTGAGAATATTGTATAACATAGTAAACAAGACTTACAAAAAAAAAAAAAGAAAAAAGAAAAGGAAAAACCTTCTTTTCACAGAAATGTTCAAACTTCTTTTTATATTTTGCTTTATGCATCCATTCGAGATTTTAACCCACGCCTACATATTTGCTTTTAAATCATTCCAATTTCCTTAACAGGCCAGTTTTTATCGAAGAAATTCAAAAAATAAGTTGAGGAATTCAAATAAACCTTGTATTTCTTTCCCATTGGGGAACTAGGAAGGAAGTCTTTGAACTAGATACCTCTGGTTTCAACATAGGAAATGTATTCATTTAATAAATGCTGTTTTTTTTTTATGTAGATTTTTTGTAAAGATTCCTTTTATGCTTTTTCAATACATTTTTAGCAAATCCTTTCAAGATCTTATCTCTGTTATCCTTGGAGATGGAAGGATGTTTCAAAGGAAAGTATATTTTTAAGAGAAAATAAAATAAAAATAATATAAAATTTCACACGTCTTCGTGAGTACATAATTTTTCATAAAAAAGTAACTTATTTTAAAAGTAAACATGGGTAATGTGCTCCCCCAACTGCATGCGTGGATTGAGAAAAGCCTGACAAAAAGCATCTCACTTTCTTGTCTCATACATTTTTCCAGCAAACAACACAGCAAGAAATATGTTTCGTCAAGATACATTTATCGAGTCGGTTTTTCATTTCTACTCACCATTGCTTCTTTCGTGTGCACGCATGTGTGCATGGAAGGGGGGATGTCAGTGAGTGAATCAGCCAGCCAATGAAAGAGAGATAGATGACTACCAAAACGAATATAATTGATTTTAAAAATATCTGAATGAACTTATATATGAACCAAAAAAGCTTTGGTTGTACCAGGGGTCGACTAGGCTTATTCTGTAACTAATTTTTAATATTTCGACTTTGTAACTTTATTATTATTAATATTTATCATGATTTTTTTATTTTTACTTCTCGAAGTATAAATTTCAGGTAGAAAACAAAAAGTCAACCTGTTTATAATGCATTTAGTCATTCAGAAACTTTACACTTACACGCGTTTTGTTATAGCATTTCCTTTAAAATGTAGTAAAACGATTTTCTTTAAGTATAGCTCTGTAATTTAAATCCAGTATTATTTTACTTTAAAATATTAAGCAACACTATATATATGTGCATTACTTAGTTCTGTACCAGTTGCTTAGTAGAAGGAAATTCATTAAATTCTTCTAGAAGCAACTAATCCTAATTTAAACTCTCTCGTGTACGTTACGGGAGATAAAAAATTTTTAAAAAAATAATCGAGTTGACGCACAATAAATTCCACAAAGTTAAATTCTGGGATCCTAAATTTTGCTATCCATAAATTATTCAAGTATGCTTTCATAGTTTGCGGTAATTAATTTGTACTTTAGTGCAAGTTATTGTGTAGAAAATTTAGTTTGTTTACGCTTCTCAGAACTTTAAAAATTTAATCCTTCATCCTTCCAAAGTTTTAAAAGTTCTAATGAAGAGTATAAAAGTTTTAGTGAGAAAACTGTTTAGAAGGATTGCGCATCCCATGAAAATCATACATTTTTATTTTAGCATACTTTTGTCTTAAAGACTGATTTGGAAAATAAAATCTACGTAGCACCAAAGGTAAGACAAACTTCAAAACAAATTTCATCTTTATCAATTTATCACACACAGAAAAAGTACAAATAAAATATTTAACTAATGATAAAAGGTTGAAGATTAAACACACTTCGACTTTGAAAAATGCCGTTATCATAATCTTTTCACTTTATAAAAGCCAGCATTAATAATAAAAAAACATTAGTTAAAAAATGTCACAAATAAAAGAAATTCTATGCGTAGATTCGCAAAATTGATAAAAATTATATACAGGATATCTTAAGGGGTCTAGTTATCACAATTGATTTTAAAAGTATTACGAGTGATAGAAGTTTTATGCATTGACTCCTACAGTTAAGTCCCCTCAGGGGGCTCACCTTCTTTAGGTAGGTACGGGGGGTCACAATCCCAGGGATAGTGATAGTTTCCTTTTTTCCCAAAGGGTTTACTATCTTTGGTAAACACGGTGTCAAGGGAAGATCCTTTCTATTTTGACCCTCCTTTGTACCAATTTTTCTTTTTTTCTTTTTTCCCTCCAGAACAGACCCTTTGTGTTTGGGAGTATAGCCAAAACTGGCTCTTGGCCATAAATAAAACTCAACTCAACCCTGTTAAGCAAAAAATTCCCAAAAAAAAGACCCAAATCCCCCGTTTAAAAAAACCAAAAGAGTATAATAGAATCGTTATGCATAGATCACGGATGTGGCTATCTTACTCGATGTAATGATCATAACTGGACATATCTGAATCCAAAAGGATTTCATCCAATTTACTAAAAAGTAATCTTTGAGCTTCAGTTCATTCCCTCACTTCACCATAGTTAAAAACTTCGAATCCAGTACCAATAACTGTCCTGTTGATTCAAATTGAGACCTAAATTAAAATCAAATCAATCCAAAAGTTATGAAGTTTTGCTATCCATAAATTATTCAGGCATTGTAGTCTTTAATTATATTTCAGTGTTCTTTTATAGTGTATAAAAGTTTAGTTTGTGTGTTAAAGCTTCTCAGAACTTTAAAAATTTAATCTTTCATCCTTCCAAAGTTTTAAAAGTACTTTTTGGGCTAGTTTAGCAGAGAAAGTTACCCTGGTATGATAATAATAAACATTTATTAAACGGAAGATTCAAAGCAAATTTAAATTTGGCGTTTTTATAACTCAAATAAATTGAAATAAAAAAAACTTTTACTCAAGGATTTGTAAAGAATAGTTTTAAAAACTAAGGTGCAATACTATTGAATGTATATTTTATTAATCAATCAATTAATCAACCGATAGATCAATTGCGATTGATAGGACAATATTACAAATATGCAGAAGAAAAATCGGCAAAAAAAAAAAAAGATGTTTTTGCAAGAATACAGAAAATTTTTGGATAATTACATGCGGTGAAAATTTCGGGAAATTCTTAGAACGCGCTTTCCACTCTTTTTTAGAACAGAGTAAAAAAGCAACATTGTGTGTGAAATATCAAACACTTCTCCTGCCAGCGAATGTAAGATCTATTTTTTTGATACTTTATATTTTATACTTTCGCAGTAAACAATGATAAAAAGTATATACATAGTCGCCAAATTACTATCATCAATTGACACTTATACGGAGATCAGCAATAGCTTAACGTGGTTGTCATTAGAGGGCGAGATATCTATTGAATGGGAGTTCAGAAAAAGAGAACCATCAATTGCACTTTGTTGCTTGGGAAGAAATAGAGGGAAACCGTGACTTAGCTGAGTTTCAACGAGGTATGAGGACATTTAATATGCCTTACGTTTATATTGCACCAGAAAACAAACTCTGCCTCCCCTGCAAAATTTTTAGAAGAAACGGAAAAAAAAAAAATTGTTGTGTAGTATTTCATGGTTGCACTAGTGAAGTGTTCAAAAGCAGCAGTTATTAATTAAAAAAAAAAGAAAGTGAATTCCCAAATAGAATACCAGGTCTCAACGTCAGGCATTTTGGCCATTACAGCTACCAAAAACTCGCTCGGAAAGTAGAATTGCGGAAGTTATCCAATCCAACAGAAGAACAACTATACTATAAATTGCGAAGAATCTTAATCCAGGAGCAACCGCGAAAGTCTCTGAATCAGTTATTCGCCACACTTTACATCGCATGGGCTATGGCAGTCCAAGACGTATTCGAAAGCCTCTACTGTTGACCTTGAGCAAGAACAGACGTCTTAAGTTCCCAAAGGAGCACAAGGATTGAACTTCAGATGACTGGAAAAAGGTTATGTGGTTCGATGAATCCGTTTTTAATAACACCCTGTAGTGGCAGGATGCGATTATGGAGGAAACAGAAAGAAAGTACGAACCCCATCTGCATTGCCTCAACTCTTCAAGCTAGTGGAGTCAATGGTTTGTGAGATGTTTTCTTGGCATTGCATGAGTTAATTGATTCATGTGGAAGAAGTTTGAGTATGACCAAGAATATATTTAAGTGTTATCGCACATCAAATACATATTTTTATATTAATAAAGTACAATGCCTGTGATGGATACTTTCAGCAAGACAACTCTCCCTATTATACAGGTGGCATTGTCCCCAGATGGTTCAAAGAGCATAACAGAAATTTTTCCTTGTTTAGTTGGTCTCTACACTCAACAGATCTCAATCCAATGGGCTCAATACATGACGGTTACATGGGTGCGGTAGCCTAGTGGTCAAAGTAACGGACTCGGGGTCGGCATGTCATGAGTTCGAGCCGAAAATCACTGAGGAACGCCCTGTAGAGGAACGATGCACGTTAAATCTGTCGAGAGCTCAAACGTCCTCCTCTTGGTATGGTGTGGTAGTTAGGAGAGGGCGGTACCAGCTCAGGTATCGTCCTCGTCACTTGACCATGGTTCAAAATGACGAGGTCCGTTGCCAAAAGCCTTCGAGTTGCTGAACACTGTGACGTTAATATGACGGTCCCATGTTCTCCATTGAATTCAAAACATACATCAAATTAATTGTACTTGTTTTATTTGTAAACTTCAAATTTTGTAATTGGGTGAAAATGTTTAAATGTTATAAAAGATAAATTTTTTCAAAGATTTTAAAATTAAAATAAACTTATTTTATGCATGTACTTTTAAATGAAATGCCTTTCGTCTACCTATGTGCATTATTGTTGGTGACAAATTTGTATTTTTTGAAGAGAAAGTTTCTGAAAAGATCAAAAGTATATAACAACGAAGAGCTTGAACTTATTAGTTGAAACACATGATTGACTATGACTTCGCATGAGAATTTTGAACAGATTGATTAAAAACATGTGGTCATCATTATCATGTGACTATAACGTCACATGAATTGAGCCATTGAGAATCTGTGGATTGAGATCAAACCGGACATCTAGAAGCTGTTTTCCGTACAATGTAATCTGAAGGAATTGGAAAGTGCAATTCAACGTATATGGTCTCAAATCCCTTCTCATACCACATACTAACAACTCGGAGTTCATGAAAAGAACAATTCATGCAACATTGAGTACAAAAGGTAGTCCAATTTTATTTTGATCTTAATCATATGTCCACTCATTGAATATATAAAGTCAGCTTGAACACAAGGCTCAATATTACATATGTTATAACCAGGATTAAAAAAAACCTTTAATAACATTAATTATTCAATTAATAAATAAAACAACCGTAGTTTGAAATATATACATTATTATACTTAAGTTTTGATTAAGTTATTGCTGTTCTCTATATTCTCAGATTTCAATGCAATTTGCAAACATTATTTCAGCAAAAGAATTAGCAAAATATTATGAAAAAATAACACAGTTTATTCGAGTAATATAACTCTTTGTATTTAATTCTTTCTTTAGGCCAAGTACATGAAAAATACGAGAAGAATTTATGAATTCTTTTTCATAAGATGAAGAAAAGTTCTCGGATTAAAACCCTTTCTTAGTGGAATGAATAAATTAAATCAAAGAAATAAAAAAAGCAGTGAAAATACTCAGTCTCCTCAGGAATTTATAAAGGAGATGTGCTCAACTTGAGAAAATATCTTAGATGAGACATCAAAGAAAAATGAACAAGTGAAGAGAGAACAAACAAATGTATCATTTCTTTCAGGTGGAAAAATTTTCCTAAAAATGCACCCATTCTCTCTTGGAAAAATAAAAAATAAATATTTATTCTTTTCAACACTTATAAAGAGTAAATATTTTATCCACTTTCTGAGATTTCAAAAAAGAATATTCAGAGTATATTTTTAAAATGTTCGCTCTTTGCATATCTGCCTCAAAGCTTAGTATAAATAAAAGTCTATCTCTAAGGAATTGAAAACCTTAAATCATGTTAAAGTAAATCGAATATATGTGCTTAGGTCTTGAAATCATTATTATTATTCCCATCGCTTTCAAGAAAAATAAAAATAATAATAATAAATATTTCTTAATTCTTACTTCTCACAAAACGGGCTTTTCTTATTTCCATTTTCACACTATATATTTAAAAAATTATCATGGAGCTATATTCCTTTTTCTTCTCAGAAAAGATTTGGATTCTTTGAACTTTTCTAATAAGCTTAACTATTGGCGTTGTCTCTAATCCCCCTGCTACCCAGTATCTAACTAGATTTACGAAAACATGGATGAAAATGTGACCAAGGGAACAACATCTCATAGTTTTACATCTGGAGCATATGAGGGTAGAAATCTGACTAAGTTTCTGTCTGCGTCATAAAGCTTAACTCGGGAGCATTTGTACACTCGATACTAACGTTAATAGCCGTGCGGGGTGACGGAGTCACCCCAAGCCTTTTTATTTATAATTATTTTTATTGTACATGACAAAAATCACACACACGCATATTATTCCAGTGAATAAATTAACTAAGAGAGAAAGTATACTTAACTACTTTTAAGGACTTTTCAATTTTTCTTTGATAATTTGAGAAGAAAATATTAATCAAACTGAACCAAGAAGTTTCAAATGTGCGTGGCTTTAATAAAGGGCACAAATCACAGACACATTTTGCTAAAATTATAGGAATGTTATTTGCTGGCAAAACTGTCATATTTTGTTCATGTTATTGTAGCTTTATTGTCCTTCAATGATCGACAAATAACATGAAACTTTTTCTTGCTTGTGTCTGTTTGACAGGATCGAAATGTGTCTGGTGCTACACTGTGTCTTATACTTCATATTTTTCTGGATGAAGTTCTTTAGGTAAATGTCAAAAATTTTCTTTTTAACTCGAACTTTTCATGTTCATCGCTTTTCTCAAATTTACTTTCGCCATCATGATTAATATGCATTATTTCGGCAAGTTCTTCCCTTGCTTGATCAGTTTCAATATCATTCAGCATAGAAAATATTTGAAAATTAAGTGGTAGTGCGGGAAACTCAGTCAAAACAAGTACTTTAAAATTGTAAAAAGGAATGTTTGCCACTCCCAAAAAATAGGAAAATATGTGGAAAAAAAACATTTTAACAAATAAACAGTTTTCACACAATTAAGGATTTTGTAAACCTGGGGTGACTCTGCTCCCCAAGTGACCGCTCCTGGGTTAACCATGGCTCAAAATTACGAGGTCCGTCTAAAATTTCTCTCGTGTTTTTTCCTCAATATGTCAACAAAGATGTCAATTGTGGTGACATGCCTCTTTCCACAATTATTTAATACCATACCAACGTAAGAAGTTTAAGATAGACAAACTTGCTTTCTCCTACACAATAGGCATTTATATTGAAATCAGGATTTAAACCCACGACACCATTAAAACATCCCCAACCATGAAGACACAGTACCAAAATCATTCATTTATTTCAGTCAATATTTTAAATTTCGGAAGAAAAAACTCATTGGAAATGACACAAGTGCTTTTCGTAGAAAAAAAAATGATGTTGATCAAAGTAGGAAAGCTTTATAGTAGTGAAAGCAGGAAAGAAAATAAAAGAGTGTTGAAAAATAGTTGTTCGAAAACTCGCATTTTGATTATTCCAAATTAATTCCTACTTAATCTCTGGCTAAACTCCGGAAAACATTGCATTCTATGTTTTAAATATACATAAATCAAAGATTATTACTTATTGTAGTGTAAGAAATTTAATCTGTATTACAAATAAAGAATGTTAAAAGTATCTTAAGGGTATCTTTAACAGTTTTACTTATCGGAACCTTAATAGTTTTACTGTAGATACGCAACCTTTATTGATAACTTTTGTAAGTTCCAAAGTGTAACATTAATAAAAAAAAAATCAAATCACCTTTATAACTATAAAAATAACCAAAAACATATGTTATACTTTTTCGGGGCATTATTTATTTCAATATCATCAAATTTTAATAAGTTGTTAATTGACTATTCGAGCACATTTTTACCGAGATTATAATAGCTCTGAACAACATTGCATTTTTCAAACACAAGCAGTAAGAAAATTATCGGAATTTGTTCTATGAATAAATAGAAGAATGTTTGAATAAAATCTAAAATAATCAGCTCTAAGAAAACTCCAACAAAATTTTTCTTGCATCTTAAATTTAATAGAAAATAAACTAGTCTTTATTTCAGTTGTAGTTTCCATTCTTTATATACACATTTAAATGCCATATGATGATTAATTTAAGCTTGATAAGAAGAATTTTTTTTTCCTTTAATGTATTTAGAGGAGGTAAACAAAATAAAATATTCCCTTCCATCATTTATAAAGGAAAGAAATACATGAGCTTTAGATTGAATATATAGTTTTTCTGCTTTTGCATTTAACGTACTTTAACAAATAAAGTACTTCCACAGAATAAAACTAAACAAGATCAGAAAATAGAATATTTGTTAATAGCGCCAACATTTTTCCAAAGTATTATAAATAGCGCGAGATAAGTTGAGCGAACCGAAACTAAATGCATTAACAAAACACCTTTTATAATTTTTAGCATTTCATAACTAAATAATTAACTCATTTTCTTGGAGAAAGAGTTTGTTTTGTACTTTCACGTGGAAGCAAACATTATTGGAGCTAAAAAATAAAGGGAGATAAATACGATTTTTTTTCCTTCCTAACAAAAGCTTCACATCCCTAAAGAAAAAGATAGAAATGTATTTTAAATAAAAGACGCGTATATTAAATTTTTATTTTTCTTTATAAAAAAAAAGAACAAATCTTGTGGTTTTTTATT
Organism: Trichonephila inaurata madagascariensis; assembly: GCA_019973955.1. Taxonomy (NCBI): domain Eukaryota; kingdom Metazoa; phylum Arthropoda; class Arachnida; order Araneae; family Nephilidae; genus Trichonephila; species Trichonephila inaurata. The sequence goes on from BMAV01024122.1 coordinate 92,588, forward strand.
AATTTAATTTCAGATTTATGTTTAAATTCTTTATGATTATTTTTTACTTAGAAAATTGGCTTCAACATTTTAAAACACGCAATGGACTTTTTAATTTGGAGTAGATTTCAAATAATTCTATCTGTCAGCAATTGATTCCAGTTTCTAGTCCTCATTTTATATAAGACCATGCATAGTTATGAAAAAAATCTATTATTTATTAACGGCCCATTTCGAGTTAGAATGAAGGTTTCTGGCGATGGATCACATATTTTTTAGCCATGGCCAAGTGGCAAGCAACTAATATAAGATGTCATCTAATTCTAAGAACTTCCGCACCTCGTACTTGGAAGGATTTTAGGCAATATATGCTATGATATATTTCATGATCTCTTAAAACATTCTCAAATAAAAAATAAATGCATAAATAATCTTCAGTTATATAAAGTTTTTGTGTGTAATGCAATGTATAATATGTGTAAGATTTTTCAGTAGTTTTATCTTACAAGGGGAGGGCACGACTAAGGAAATTCATTTGGGATCGAGACTTGGTGTAATAGTAGTACTCTTTTAGGGTGTTCACCCCTCAATGTAATTCCGTCGAATGGCCAGTCAATTCGGAGAAATCAGCCTTCGAAATTCATGCTTAGTTTTTATACAATTAAATTTTAATTTTCCGCAACGAGTTCGTAGCTTGATTGGTAAATCGTCTGCTTTCTATGCTGGAGGTTAGGGTTCGATTCCACGCGATCAACTTTTTTCTTCAATTCATTTAATTATTTTTTAAATTAAATAAATTTATTTATGAAAGGTTTATTAAATATTAAATGAAATTTTTTGTAATTATTTTGTATTTTATAAAATAAAAAAATTACTTTGATTATATCAATAATTATATTAAATTTTATAAATATTTTTTATTAATAAATAATATTTATAATAAAATATAAAATATATAATAAATATTAAATGATATTTTACAAAAAAAATTAGTTGCAAATAGTTTTATAATGTGAAATACAATATACTAGAAATAAAATATTATCTGTAATATAAAATAATTTATAAAATATATTATTATTATGAAATTAATTATTTTATAATTAATATAATAAAAAAATATGTCTTTTTTTATATGTTATATTAAATTAATTATTTTACAATTTTATAAAATATTTAATAAGTTCTTTTCAAATAAATTTATTTAATTTCAAAAAGTTTATTTAAATAATTTTTATAAATTTAATTAATTAATTTCTATAATAAATTAATAATAATTTCAATAATAAATCATAATTTTAAAAGTAAATTAATAATATTTCTTATTAATACTAATGCTTAATAATAATTAATTAATTATAATAAATAGTGATTAATTAATTAATTAGTATAAATAGTGATTAGTTAATTTAAAAAATAATAATTAATTTACTAATTTTAATTATTAATAATTTTTATTAATAATTATTTTAAATATTTTTATTTAATTACTATTTTTAATATTTTTAATTAATAATAATTTTTAATAATTTTACCAGTAAAAAATTTAAGTTTAATATTTTAAATTTTTTTTATTTTATAAAATACAAAATAATTACAAAAAATATCATTTAATATTTAATAAACCTTTCATAAATAAATTTATTTAATTTAAAAGAATAATTAAATGAATTGAAGAAAAAAAGTTGATCGCGTGGAATTGAACCCTAACCTCCAGCATAGAAAGCAGACGATTTACCTATCAAGCTACGAACTCATTGCGGAAAATTAAAATTTAATTGTATAAAAGCTTAGCATGAAATTCGAAGGCTGATTTCTCCGAATTGACTGGCCATTCGACGGAATTACATTGAGGGGTGAACACCCTAAAAGAGTACTACTATTATACCAAGTCTCGATCCCAAATGAATTTCCTTAGTCGTGCCCTCCCCTTGTTAGTACAGGTGTGCCCAACCCAAATGACCTTGAGGACCACTTCGGAAAAAAATTGTAATCCCGTGGGCCGCATATAAAAAATACATCTTTATATCAGATTTGGGCTTATAAAAAACATTTATCGGGGTGAAAATCTAAAGTAACAGGAATTATTATTATTCTTTTCATTATTTTTCATGTATAAAAACATAGCTAATATAAAAATAATAATAATAATAATACTATGATCAAACAATGTTTAATTAGTGAGATATTTGTCTCTCAACTCTTTCACTTATTTTTTACAAGTCGGTCTCAAAGCGTGTGTTTGCACATCGTAATTAATGTGTTGCAGGTTCTCGTCCATTAAGGTATCCGAACACGTCTGGAGTATTTTTTAACAAAATAACATATTTAAACATTATAAATGCTTCTTTATGACTCAATACCAATAAGTACTACTATTTAACTAACAGTATTTAAAATAAATTACCTGAAATTTCAAAAAATCACAATTATAAGTGAAATTTTAGCAATATTTTTGAATAACTTCAAAGCAATTAGAGAAAAAAAGTAATAAACATATATTTGTAAAAGTATTACTAAAACAAATTGCATGCATTTATCTAGTAAATGTACTAAAACTTTGATGTTTTATTAAAATTTAAAAATTTTAGACCTGATTGAGTAAACATTATAATAAATGTTACATTCTTTATGAGACTATGATTTAAATAACAAGCCATAACTCAAAAAATATTCATACAGTAAGAAATATTTTAATACATTCAATAAAAAGCAACATAAATATCGGGTTCAAAGTGTTTTATAGAAGTACATTCGTAAAATATTTTGAATTTTCAGGCTCGCCGTGATAGATTCTGAGTAATTTAAATACCCACTTCTGATACATCAAAGACCCACTTTCAGTTGCTCTAACTTTATAAAATTGAATGTAACTTGGCCTCTAGGTAACCTAGTAACAAAATAAAATATGTTTTGTAAAGCCAAACGATAGCTCTATTCAATAAAGTAAAAAACAAAAATATCTGTCTTGACCGAATTTGATCATTTTCAACGTGTTCGGATACCTTAAGTCTGAGCGTGATTTATGTTTGATTAAATTCATTTTCGAAAAAAACGATTAGCAGGCATAATTTGATGTGAAAGCTCTCACGACTTTTCTGCCTTATCTTTCAAACTGGAAAATTTTGAAATGCTGCAATGCAATACTGCCTACTTCTAAGTATCTAAAAAAATAGAAGGAGCGTGATGAAAGGGAAATAGTTGTGAGATTTATTTGTTCTAAAACACTACACTAAAACATAAATACTGCACAAAATAATTGCATTTTATAAAGTTATAATGCAAAAGAAAAACAAAGGTTCTATTGTATACAAGTTTTTTAAGATCAGTATTAACTTATGCATGTGAAACTTGGTCCATGTCTCAAACAGATGTGAACATAATAAGTATCTACGAAAGGAAGATTTTAAGATTCATTTTTGGAAGAATTCAGGAAAATGGAACATGGCGAAAAAGATCAAATTTAGAGCTCTGTCAATCATATAAAGAATCTGACATTGTTAACTACATCAAAATATAACGAATTAAATGGGCAGGTCACGTTATCAGAATGAGCGAAGACCGCACCGCTAAAAAAGTCTTCAATGCTCATCCACACCATGCACACGAAGAAAGGGTTGATCAAACCTTAGATGGATTGATGGTCTAGAAAAATATCTCCTAGTTTTGAGAACTAGAAACTGGAGAACACTAGCAGGAAGAAGGCTTGCCTGGAAAAGGCTTTTTGAGAAGGCCAAGGAGGAGGAAGGCCACCCTGGGCTATCGTGCCACTAAGGAAGGAAGGAAAGTTGTAATGAATCTCGCAGGCTGCAAAATTAGGGTTTGCAGCCCCGTGACCCCAGTGTTTACTCAAATCCCGAAATCCTGGGATTAAAATAATTAACCCCGGGATTTAATTTTTGTCTAAATTATATTTCAAACTTTTTTTCTCATCAAAATTTTCTAGAGTTTAATTTTTAAATTTTTTTTTAATTTTTTTTATGAAATATGTAAGTAGAATTTATTTTGTGCAATTATTTTTTTCGTATTGATAAATATATTGAAAAAATAATCTCTAACGGAACAATTTAAATCTCTTTAGAACTAGACACTACTGGACACATTTTAATTTTTTGTGAATTTAATATTCAGTTTACAATTAAAATTGACGAGTGAACAAGCGGTTTGGTAAGCTGAATAGAGCAATAAAGGTAGAGTTTATCAATGGGATTTTCAAAAACTGGAAAAATGATATAAAACAAGTGTTTAATAATTTTTATCTAATTTTTTTTTAAAATTATATTTTAGCACAACTATCAGAAATTGTTTTATATTTAAGTTTTTCGATCAAAATATTTTTTTATTATAAACACCACACCAATAAGCTATTAACATAAATGTGGTATTTTATATTAAAGCTTTAAATGTTTTTTTGCTTAGAAATCCCCATGGCTTACAAGGACTACTCAGCTAAAAAATACTTCCAATATTTGTTAACATTTTTAAAGTTTGAAAACGGACAAACAACTAAGTGTAAGCTAACTATAACAGAAAATAATGAAAATTGGTGGTGGTTCTCCAAAAGGTGCATAAAATTAAGGGCAGTCAGTCGGGTAAAAACTTTTTGAAAATCGAATTTGAGTTTTTGGTATTTCTAAAATCTCCAAATCAAGACCTTTTCAAAGGTATAACATAAAAGCCATTAGAAGTGTTTTTTAAAATGATTTTTAAAAAAAAATATTCAGCTGATTTACCACGCCCATTTTGACAAATAGAAATGTAAACATTGTCCTTTTAAAATTGGGGAAAAGTTGCAAGGCCTCGATTAATTTTTATTTTTTAATACCCAAATTAACTTAAGAATAACTGTATAACTGCAACTGTTAGATTTCCTAAATACCTTTGGAGGCAAATTCAGATTTTTATGTGGGTTTTAGTAAATGTTATACATATATGGTCATTTTTTACTGAAATTAAGGTCTTTTCTTTAGTTTAAATTCCTTTTTAATTAGTTGGTATTATTACTAAATCTTCGCGTGTTTAAGTAAAGTGTTAAAAGAAAACAAATTAGGATATATGATTGTGACCAGGTGAGAAATATATACGTAATGAATCTTAATTTTGTAACTGCATAAAGCATAATGAAGATAATATGTGTTGGAAAATTTATTGGACAATACTCTTTTACAAGGTAAGATTTTTTGGAGCAATTGTGTATACTGAAGTGACATTTTTGAAATATTCTTAAGCAGATATCATTACAAAAAATTACAATTTTCAACAAATTCATAATAATCATATTTGCTCACTCAACTAAAAGTTTGTTTTTGAAAAAACTAATTAATATATTTAAAAAATTTCACTTCAGTATAAATATAAATGTATAATTAATATATATAGTCAAAATCTTGAGTCTTTATGTTTAATAGTTTCTGAGATAAATGTCTGAGATGATACATCAAATGTGATGTTTGTTGTCTTTGCAAGAAGCTTGTTACATACTTAAAAATACATAAATTTCATGTTTAAAAACATAAAAATAGTTTTATTTTGGCTGTTTTAAAAATGAATTTAGAGTAACTTTTGAAGTTCAAAACTTAGAAACTGTCTGCAACAACAAAACCAATAATTTTACAAAAGCCTCACTAAAACTTAGGAAATGTCATATAATCAGGTATTTTTATATACCATCTCAAATTCATATCAAAACCATATTGGATCATTTTCACATTATATTTATGATGCTTTATTTTAAAAATTGATATAAACTTTGAGAAAATTGATATATTACTAGAAATTATCTCTCGTTAAAAAAAAAACTGGAAATTGCTATTCTGGGCAATTTAAGACTTTTTTGATTACTATTTTATGCAAATTAAATTGCAAAGAGGCTAATGTTTAATAAAATGGGACAAATACATGTTGGACTACATTATTTTTGTGACAAAGTTGCACTTTATAGTAAAAATTCAATTTTCTCAAAAATGATGTTTTTAAAATTGCTTTTATCTTTTTCTTAGAATATAAAATATGAATGTACATGAAATGTTTTCCCTCATGTTACTGATATGTAATTATATGTATATATTCATGTGAGTTTTTTGGAGATTTTCCCAAAATATTTGACTGGAGTCCATACATCGTGATAAAAAATGTCATTTTTTTAAAAATTCATAGTGATATTTTTATGTTACATGTTTTTTGACAAAACTAAACAATATATTTTAAATATTTCAATTCATTGCAAATATTAATGTTTATTTATTGTTCAGACAAGTTTTTAAGCTTTAATATTCAAAGGTATTACAATAAATGGTAACTAATTATAACTCGGATGTATAATGCTTTTTGTCATTGCGAGAAGCTTGTTACATGCATAAAAATTCACAAATTTAATGTTTAAAAACATAAAAACGGTTTTATTTTTGAATTTTAAGAAATCTCTTGTACAGTTTAGAGAAAATTTTGAATTTTGAAACTTTAAGAAATTGTGTTTGCATGGGAACATACACATCCATGATGAAACTTTTCGCAACGTCAGAAAATCACATATTCCCAAATCATTACTTTTACATATTGATACATGTTTACATTATATTTATGATTTAAGGTCAAATTTGATGTTTGTTATGCATCAAAGTTAAAAATTCTTCATAGATTCTTACAGAATTTGAAAAAATTGATGCAAAATGCTAAAAAAAATCTCGTTGAACAAAAACTAAAAAATACTATATATGGATTTTATGAACATTTTAAGACTTTTTTGCTTCTTATTTTATGCTTTAAAAAGATACTAATGTTTAATAAAATAGGGCAAATACCTGTTGTAATTCGTTATTTTTGTGATGAAGTGCCTTTTTACATTAAATACAATTTTCTCGAAATGATTGTTTTCAAAACGCATGTACCTTTTCCAAAGTATCTACTGAATGAAAGCACATGCAATTTTTCCTGCACATAAATAATATGTAACTATATATAATAGAGCTACTTTTTTGGAGATTTTCCCAAAATATTTTGTTGAAAAGCAGTTATCGTGAAAAAAATGACAATTTTCAAAAATTTCAAAGTGATACTTTTACGGTGAATTTTTTTGAAAAAAGTAAACAATATATTTGAACCATATATACCATTATTTAAATAAAAAAGCCTAATTAATATACAGACAAAATTTGAAGTTTTTGTATTTTACAGTTTCTGAGTAACAGGTTCCTAAAATGGCTCAATTTAACATTGTCGGTATAGGGGGTACCGACTACTCTTAAAGCCGTAAACACATCTACCGCTACTCAAGAAAATTCAATAGAATTAGAAGCTTATTTACCGAAACACAAGAAATGGAAAAATGGTATTTTTTTTTCCGATGGCATGGAAGCAAAGAACCCGAATTTTTCTATGTAATTGATTCTTTTTCTTGGTTCAATCCTGATAGACGCTAAGTTATTGGAATTTCTATGCAATCGATTCTTTTTCTGTTTACAGATTCGACCCCAGTAAAAAAAAATGTAGGATAATTAGATAAGAAGGGTATTTTGTGAATATATAAGCAAGTTCTCACCATAACTATATTCATTCTTCTAAAAAAGTACACAATGAAACAAAACTGGGTAAAATCCTAGGAGAGCCCACACCCTTGGCGACAAACCGGAAAAAGCGCCAAGCCAGAACAAGATGGCGCCAAACGAACCCGACAATGGCGGCAAGTGAATATAGCGGGATAAGGTGGATGCGTAATGAAAATATATGTAAATAATACAGAAATTAAACATTTAAGATAAAAAATATATAAAACAGCACTTACTTTCTTACTGCTGATCTTTTCCGAGTGGAGGGCACAGCGTAAAAGATTTTAAAAAAGCCTTAAAGGTCTCGTCGCTAAGCGAATGATCGTGCGAGCGCTGCCATATACCTTCGAGGTAATGGTCAAACATACCTTCGGTGTGGCTGGTACGATTTCGAAGAAAGCGTTTTATTGCCGATTATGTTACATCATGCCGATCATTACATTTAGGACATTCATAACTTGAAGCAATCAAGCCTTCCTTCCCTTTCGCATTCAACAAAGTAAAAAATTCTAAAGTATATTCACTCGCACACACGCAGCCATAGTTCCAGCCCGGAGCCCAACCAGCAAAATGAAATTCGAAATGCCCGCCGACAAAATACGAAAATTCCAGAAATAGTTAGGGTTACCATATCTAGTGTATCAAAGTAGGATTACCAAGATGGCGCAATTATCCCCAACCAAAATAATTTGCGCCAAGGGTGTGGGCTCTCCTAGGACCGAACCACAAAACTGATATAACATTATTGTTTTGCTGACAGTTGTTATTGTTGAGCTCGTAGTGTTTTTTTATCTATTTACAAGCACAAACATCTTTGGAATCATCCAAAAGTAAATCACTAACACCTAATGCATATTCCAAACATATTGATGAAAAAGTTTTCTTCATGTTTGTTTTAAAAAATAAAGAACAGGTATTTGACTTATCTTTTTTTTTCCCCAACCCGAACTCGGGACCCTACCCCCTGAGATTCTAGGTGTTCAATTAACAAAAAAGGAATTCGGAAAAGTGTGTGAAGTGTCTTAAAATTTGAAACTGCCATTTATAAAATGTTTAAACAATTTTTAAACTCAAATTCCCATCTTCAATGGTAATAAATAGACCGAGCAAAGGGAAAAGTTTTAGTAAAAAATTTATTTCTTAGCAAGTTTATGAATTTCCCAAATTTAAAAAAAAAGTAGTAGGGTGTTATAAGATTTTTCAGCCATGGTTCTACACTGAGAAAAGTATCAAATTCGTATCGGGTTCCCAACGGCCAAAAAAAATTGATCTTTTGATTTTTGACATCTTATGAATAATTTGTTGTAGAAATATTAGAAATGTTTAAAATATAATCAAAAAAATTTTTAGTGAAATTTTTTGATAACACAGAATTTTTTTCCTCGTGTTAGAGTTGCCAAAAACACAGCCTGAATGCACATTATATAATCTCTTTCGAAAAAAACAGAGATCATTCTCAAATTGGTGCTTTTGGCAGACAAGTGCCCCTGACCTTAAATTTTAATGGATGCCTATAAAAGGAAAGCAGAAAATATCAGTTTTTACTGTAGATTGCTTTCCAACTAGGGATAAAGAACAGATTGCGAAAACATTTTTCCAGATAAAAAAAGGGTTTAATTGGTTTTTTGTCCCAGAAGAAAGATGAATTGAACAGACAACACGTGTATTGTTACATTTTTTATCTTCGGCAGTCCTCAAAAAAAAAAATTTACTGAAGAGCACCACCAACAAACAGATAAAAAACCCCGGGGAATTATGTCAAATTGTATTAGCAGGTAACGTTCTGAAAGCAAATATCAAACGATTGTGTCGCTACAAGAGAACCATTCGCCATTTATAAGAAGTATATCTCTTTGCTCGAAAGCGTAAAGGCCATATCACACGTATAGTTTCAAGCTTTTTCGTGAAATTTTTTCCCTCATTCCCATAGACGGTTTCGAACAATTTTTTTGCTAGTAGTCAAGAAATTGCGAAATAAAATTGGAAATTCCCCCAATGGGATTCTTCTTTACAACGCGAAACAAGATGGCTGCTTCAACTTACACGCGTTTGCCGTCGTCGATGTTTGGATGAAGGGGAAATGGGGGTTTTGGAGAGTTTTTAATCGATGGGGTGAAAAGCTCCCATATCTGTGGAACAACCCCTTTTTTACGAAGAGGTTGAAAAAATTGTTTTTGCGATCGCCATGAGGATGAGCGAGAGGGGGCCGGCACTGAAGTTTTCTTGACGCCGGGTAAGTTGAAATATTTTTAACAATGCCTTTTTTTTTTTTTACTTTCTTGTCAAACTATTAGTTTTGTCTTTTTCTTGTTGTATTTAGAAATAATATGTACTTTTGTTCTGTAAGCGGATCTCATTGTTTTGATAAAATTTCCCCCAAACTGGCTTTGCATAGAAACAATCTTAGCAACATCTATGTATTAAAAAGTTTTAAGTCAGAAAACAGACTTTTCTTTTTCATTTTATTTGTTATGATTTGAATTATCTTCAGCAGCATTTGGAAATGTTTTCATTTTAACCACCTCGCTAGATGGATTATTAATTTTGGGAGTAAAAGTTTAAATATCCCATATATGTTTGTGTGTGTATGTATTTATAAATTTCCAAAGTTACATTAATAATAGTAATTTCAAACAGCAATTAATAAATTTCCCATATACAATTAATAAAAAAAATATGTAAAAAAATATTGTTTGTCAAAAATTTGTAATTTTCTTTTCACAAGTTATTTTTTCTATCCATCCTGTTACCAAATGGGCAATTTGTTAAACCAGGAAGGAATATTACATTCAAAACTTTTCTCATTAGTAAATGAGATAAGATGAAAAATTCATCAAGTTTGCAAAAAAAAATTTAAAAAATTTTAATTTGGGTTGTTTTGATGATTTATAAAAGGATTTTTATGTCACGGGTTTTTGGGGAAAAAACAAAAATGGAACTGAAATTTTTTTTAAATTTCAAAATTATCCAGGGATCTGTGTATTTCTTGTTTACTTCTGAATATTTACATATTAAAGCGTTTATTAACTATTTTAAAAAGTATTATAACTATATTAAAGCAGTGACTTCAATCTTTTCGATTCATGGAACCCTAAAATTTATAAAGTTTTTTCGGGGAACCCCATTCAAACTTTAAAAAAATAATATGCCTTAAAATAATTTTTAAAATAATTCCATATGCGCAGGTTTTTGTTTTAAAAAAAAAGTATTGTATTTGAAACCGGGGTGTAAACAAAAAAAAAATTAATTTTTTAACTACTAATTCAATTAAAATTTTATTTTTTTTTGAATTTTTGCACTAAAAAATGTGAATCTCCCACCTATTCCGTAACAAGAAAAGAAATTGTCCCCCTTTTTACTAGGAAACAGGTCCAAGATTTTGTTCCCAATGGAACACTTCCTCCCCCCATTTCCCTTGATGATACTATTAGCCTTTTTGATAGTACCTCAAATCTAGATTATATGGAGGGAAATTAATGCAGTACTATTTTTCCCCCTGATGTTATATTTTTTTTTTTCATATGTATACTTTTTTATTTTTTCATGTATTAAGACCCATTGAATGTCAGCACGGAGGATACATTCCAGAATGTTGGGGAACGCCTCCCAATCCATGCAGTGAAAACCAAAGGGGCGGGTTCCACCCAACACCAAGCAAAAAGAAAGGTCGACAACAGTCATGGCTTTTATGAAAGCATGCAAAATGCTTGGGACGGGGGAAAGCACCAATCAGAATTTTGCCTTTAAAGCCTACTTGATAGTTTGCCCTGCCCAAAGCAGCAGAGAGCAGTACCCTGTTACAAAACACTTGTTGAGTGTCAGAATAAAACATATTTCTACCATTGTAGCAATATTTTTTTTTACAAAATTATTATATATAAGCGGGGATGTTTTTTAATCGATTTAAAAAAATGAATTATTTAAAACAAATCGTGTTTTTTTATGAGTTCATTACCCCCAGTTCTTATAGAGATGAGAGTTTTGAAACATCTTAATTTATATCTAGCTTTATATTTTGGGCCCTCAAACATATTTGGACAGCACAACACAAAAAATATTTGCCCCTTTTACACGTTACGAAAAAAAAGGGGGGTGGTAAGTATTCAAATAATAAAGTTTTTATGTACAGGTTTTATAAAAAAGTTTGCAAAAATGCATCATAAAAAAAAATACAGTCACGTGAGGCGAAGGGGGATATTAAATCGTTTAGTAAGGTGCATGAAAACAATTAATAATCTTGTACTTTTTGAATTCCAATAAATAAAAAAAGGTAAAAGCGGGGGTGGCACACGAAGATTTTTGAAGAATAGTAAAAATCACAATTTTTTTTAAATGCATTAATCAAACTGAGCACCCATGAAGGGGGGGTATTGGCCCATCCCCGTATATGTGACCATTGGGGCTGAGGGGATGAAATTAATTGAATTACAATAGAAAATACGATAGATAAGAAAAAGCATTTCTTTCTAATCCTCTTTTAATTTTCTACAAAACGTTTGTTATCCACACAATTTGCCTGTCAGATATTATTTTTTTGTTGATCAACATTTTTTTAACAAGCATTCTTAAATACAAGATACAATTAATTTCTAATACAATTTTCTATTAAAATATATAACACTTTGCTGTTTTTTGTACCAAATAAAAAGTGTTGTATATTACAATTGTATATTGTTTTAACTTCATTTTTTTTTGACTTTGTAATATAAATAAGTTTTTGATTACATCTTCCGATATTTAAAATGTGAGTTTTTTTGATGACACAAAAGCAATGTATATTACTGTAAATGGTTCAAACAAAAATTTATTAATAGTTCCTTTTTGAAGTGATAACACAACAGAATATCTTTTTAATGGGAAAAAAAAAATTTAAACGGACGGTGATGGTTTTTTTAAAAGGGGGGGGAAAATTTTACTTTGGGGCAATACTAATATGATTCACATGCCACACAGTAGAATATTTTGGAAACTTTGATTCCCAAGGTATCCGACTACGTTCGAACCGTGATTTTAAAAAGTGCATAGATGGGAAAAATTTTAGATATTTAGGGGCATTTAGATTGACAATGTTAAAATTGTTTTTAAGGACATTTTGACAAAAAAATTTTTTAAATACACTATTTTGGTAAAATTAACTTAGAATAATCTTTTTTTAAAATGTTTTCCTTTTTTAAAAAAGCTTCTATTATAATAAATATTTTGCCTTAGTAGCTAGACCTTTTACAGAGGCTCAACAAAATTTTATGAAATTACATTATTTTGAGTTACAACCCATTGAAATGATTATCGGGGTTTTTTTTTTTAAAATTGCTCCCTGTTGTCGTAAAAAATGGATAAACCCACTTCTAAGTTATATATTTCAAAAAAATTTTATTGACCCCCTTTTACGAGGTCTGAGCTATATACAGGCAAATATTATTATAATAAAGCATTTTTTTACAAAAGGAAAACATTTGGAAAAAAAAATTTTTCTAAATTAATTTGTTGCCTATTTATTTAAACAATTTTTTGTCAAAATCCCTTTTAAAAAAATTGTATACATGTTTTAATCTAAGTACAAAAATCTGAAAATTATTTTACTTTGCAAAATCACGGTTCCCAAAGTAGTCAGATACCTTAATGCATGTAGAATTAAAAAAAAAAGAAGTCAATAATATTTTACAGTTTTATTATACATTAATTTTGCACTTTAAAGATATTTTCCTAAAAAAATAAAAATAAAAAAATAACTTTTTATCAACAAAAAATTTAAACAAATTAAAAATTTATTTTAATCATAATAAGAAAAAAAAAAAATTCAAGTATTTCTCTTTATTACAGTTAAATAAAAGAAAAAAAAAATAAATAATACTATATTTTTAAATTTTAATAAACAAATTTATTAAAAAATATTAATGCAATGTATATTTATTATCTTTCCGGGGAAACCTTAGCGAAAAAACAAAAACTTTCCCCGACATCTTTTTGGGAATTGGGTCCCTGCTTGAGATCCTTTGGCAGGAAATAAGTTGATTAGTGTTTTGCCCCCAGTTCCCTTTTTAGAAACCCCTTCAAAATATCCCCTTTCGCAGAGTCTTCGGGGAAAATATGTATTTTTTTTACCTGTTAGCAAAAATTGGAAGGGGAAAAGGCAGCTAACACAATTAATTTAGTATTTGGCAAGATGTAAAATGGGGCAAAAGATTTTTTGAAACCCCCGAGCACGGAAAGTCTGTAATTAAAAAATTTAAACATTCTACTTAAATTACTGCCTGATAGGGTTTCAAAAAAATTTGGCATCATCAACAATGAAATTTAGATGCCGATCCTGGTAACCGGCTGTTCGGGGTATTTAGTCACCATTTGAATGGCTTTTCCTCAGTTTTTTTCCCCCACCCCCCATCGCTAACTCGTCCGTTGGGGGCCAACATCAACATATAAAAATTTTAAATTGGCATCTACAAGGGCCAACAAACGATGCTGAAAAAACCCCATAGTTTTTTATATGTTGCTCCTGAATGAGGTGGGGTTTTATTCTTATTCTTCCGTCCATTGCCCAAGGCCAATGGAAAATTTACTTTCCAAAATTTTTCAACCATCTTCCCTCATTTTCGGATTCAGGGGCTTGGATTTCACCCCAAATGGTGATAATGGCTGCCCATGGTATTATTCCAGATATGGTATTTTGGGCTTCGGAAATGATAACCAAAGAGGATTGCGTTTTATCTGAAAAGAATAAAAGAATATTTTTTTTAAAGCATTAAGAAATTGAATAAATAAATTTATTGATCTAGAAAAGCATTTTTAAAAAATGGTACCATTGATACATAAAAATATGTTTAATACCTGTTGCAAGATATCTCAATGTTAACGCAATCCCCAGCAGCAGGAATTGCCTCCCCATTGATGGTGTTCTTTCTCTGATACTGGGAGAAAAATAGCTACGAGCCCTCAAAAGGGGTTACCATCCATTCGTAAAAAAACTACGATAACTTTTACGTCCTATAAATAATAAAATATTTAATGATTTATAGACAAAATTAAATTTAACATAAATTGTTAATATATGCATATATATAACTTTCATAAAAATTTTTACCTAAAATAGATTGTAATTTTTTGGAGGCAAATTCTGACCATTTTTAAAAAAAATTTTTTAAAACAACTATCTATAACCTTTAAAAATAATATAGCAAAATGTTAAAAAAATAACTTTTTTTTCAAAAAAAAAAAGACTATCTGAGAGGATATGAAAACTTTTTAAAAGTAAATAAAAAAAATACTAATTCAAAATTAAGTTTTTCTTTTTATGTAGAGATTTCGTTAGGTCATTGTCATATATAAAAAATGTTATAAAATATATCCCAATATAGAAAATGTTAAATTGGTTCCAAGAGGTGGTTAAATTTAAAATTTCCCAAATTTCATGTAGACCATATGAAAATAATCAATAGTTTATTTTAAAAAAAATTTGGGCCCTATGCACTTCCCCATTATATAAAATTATTTATACCAATGCAGTGGCGGCTCATGGAAGTATAGGGGGGGGGCCTGGGGCCCTTTTCTTTTTTTAGTTTTTAAATATTTTTTTACAAAAAAAAATGTACAACCAAAAGAAAGTTTTGGGTTTACTTTTTTTGTCCATGAGCCGCCCCTATACATAAGTTTACTGAAAAAAAAGACTTACTTCAAAGAGCAATTCCTTCATTAAATTCTCGTAGCATCCCTAATTGGCCCCCTTGCGCCACTTTTTCTGCCAAATTTTTTTTTTTGTTTCATTATTTCAATGTCCCAAAAAGCAGCAATAAGCGAAGAATCCTTTTATCGTAGCGCCATAATTTCTTTACTGTCAATAAAAAGCTCGACCGGATAAAAAAAAAAGGTGGTTGTTTCCGAAGCAGAAAATTCGGCGAGTAACATTTCAATGTGGTGAAAGAGCACGGATGACGTCAGAGCATGTCGTTTTGTTTACGGCAACCCTTCACCCTCAGTAGGACGAAAAATTGCTTGAAAAAATTGTACCAAGTATCTACGTGTGATATGGCCTTAAGTTATTAACCACAAATCAAACCAGAGGTTTTTTACCTCTCGTTTTTTCTGCTGTCTCGAGCATTGTTGGTGGTCTTTTGGGGCAAAACAATAGGAAAACGAATTTGACAGAATGGCTAGAAAAATGGATACTATGTGTCTGAATACTATGAGCTTAACAAGCCAGAAATTAGAGTTGAGGATAATATTTCAAAGATATTGAATGAAGAGGAAACACCAGATGATGTGAAAGCCAAACTATTATCTAACTGGATACCAAAATATCAGCGTTTTATGCAACTACCTCCCCCTCAGAAGCCATTTGACATTCCCAAGGAGCTTTTCCAAGAAACTGAAGCGGAGCAAGAAATATCCTCACCTGCTCCTAAATTGAACATGATTGCAAAATATATTGCTTACACAATTCCAAAAACTAGAAAGAAGTATATTTTATCTATTTTGGAGAAGCTTATAGAGGTTAATTATATGTTTAACGATATGAAGGAGTTGCAAAGAAACGAAAACACAGAATACCGCAGTGATGGAATTGATTTATTCAGTTATTTAATGAGAAATGAAAAGGCTGTCGGCCGCCCCTCAATCGGCTTTAATACTTTTTTGCAAGGAATTTTAGATGCAAACATACCCTTAGGGTGGATTGGTAATATATGTGTGTGAAAGACATGTTACTTCTCTCACAAATGGATCCGAAATGGAAAGAGAAGAATCTAGTTCAGTAACAACATCAGAATCAAGCAAACCTAAAACATTAACAACTGCAGAACGATTATGAAAACTCTCAAATGGGAGAACTTCCTGGAAGCGACTGAAAATCGTCCTAAAAAATGGATAAGTTGGAAAGATGTGCGAAAACTCTCAAATCAAGAGAGTTCACCAGAATCACAAAAAACTCAGCCAGTAAACTGGATGACATGGAAAGATTGAAAAAGCTTTACTACGATCTTAAGGAACCAGGCTCATTTGGAGGTGTCAAAAGACTGACAGAAGCCAATGGTTTGAAGAAAAGTCGCGTTAAAAGCTTTATTTCAGGAGAAAATTGTTATTCATTTCAGTTTCCTGTGCGCTATAAATTTCACAGACGAAAAACTATTGCATATGAAGTGAATGAGTTATGGCAGAGCGGTTTGGTGGATTTACTAAAACTGTCACGCCTTAGTAAAGGCTATCAATATATTTTGACTGTTATAGACATTATGTTGAGATATTTAAGAGTCTATCCTATTAAATACAAAAAAGCGAACACAATTACTAAGATTTTCATTAAAATCTTTAAAGAGGTAAAACCTAAGAATATCCAAACTGATAAGGGGAGCGAATTTAACAACAAAAAGCTTAGTGCTCCGTTTAAGAAACATAAAGTACACCATTATTCAACAAAAAGTGAAGCAAAATGTGCCATTTTAGAAAGAGCACACAGAACGTTACAAAATAGAATGTATAGAGTTTTCCACATATCGAAATTCATACAAATATTTAGATATTTTACAACATTTAGTTGATTCTCACAACCATTCAGTGCATCAAAGCCATGGATTTGCACCTGCTAACGTCACAGAAGCTGATGAGCCCATTATATATAAGTCTTTGTACAACAAAAGCTCACCAATCAAGTTTCACTTTTCGGTGAATAATGTAGTGAGGATTTCAAAAGCTCGTAAAGTTTTTTAAAAGGCTAT
The DNA here is from genome assembly GCA_019973955.1 of Trichonephila inaurata madagascariensis. NCBI lineage: Eukaryota > Metazoa > Arthropoda > Arachnida > Araneae > Nephilidae > Trichonephila > Trichonephila inaurata. The sequence goes on from BMAV01024122.1 coordinate 109,815, forward strand.
CTACCTGGTTGGACGGAGGAAACGTTTACAATTTATAAACGATGTCCAACAAATCATCCGACATATGTTTTACAAAATTTGTCTGGCAAAGAAATTGCAGGTCCGTTTTATGCAGAAGAGTTACAAAAAATAAACAAGACGAGCAACGACTTTTGGGTAATAGAAAAAATTATTCGCATGAAGGGTCGAGGCTCCTCTCGTCAACTGCTGGTGAAGTGGGTTGGTTTTGACGATTCGCTTAACTCTTGGATTAAATCAGAATGGCTGAAAACATGATAGATTTTCACATTCTATTGCCTTCAAATTCTAGCATGAAGGTTTTCCCTCTTAAACCCCAGGTCATTTTCGAACAAAATTACTCAGACCTATCACTTTAAACGTGAATGGGAATGTTGTTTATTGGAAGCGACCATTCCAGGAAAATACTTTACAGTTCAACCTAGCTACAATGATTTTTATTCTATTCAGAATGAAATAGACGTTGAAACGGAAACACTTTTGCCCAAATTCGACATTCCTCTCTACAACGATGATCATGCAGATTTTGTGGCAGGATTCAATGCGAATATGAAAAAAATTTTCATCGATCCTCCATTGGTATTTACCTTAATAAAAAAATAATAGACAAATTAAAATCGAATTAAAACGAGGATGGGATGGGATTATCACACCAGCAAAAGGAAATCAGCTATTGAACATTTTGCGTGTAGAACCAAACAAAGATTTTTTAATTACTCATACACCGCAAGGATTTTTGGTTACTAGAAATTATCTCACCCCTAACCAAGAGATCTTCAAAAATCAGAAGACTAGATTGATTGCAAGAGAATCAATTTTTTTTTACCACACCTATGAAATAAAATTAGAAGAAGGAGATTTACTGCAACAAATCAATTCAAAATTACTCGATGTCGGACTTAATGATGTGAAGTTTTCGGAAAGCAATGGGCACATTATAGTCACACTGCCGTTTAATGTTCCAATTGAATTCAAACGGGATGCTGGCCCCAAACTAATGACTGTTCTGAATATAATAGATGATGCATACGTTATTCGAGGAGGACAATTTAAAATACAATTTCTCTATACTCGGCCAGCAAGTTCTATTAAAGATGAATCATTCGATGTGATCGTCTATAAAGTTTTCCCCACTACTTGCAAAGAAACTAAGTTCAAAACGTTTTTCATTCCAAGCGGAATGTATCACCAAGCAAACGACTTATTTAAAGAATTCAAGTTTATATTCTTACAGTTGGCAGTAGATTCGCGAGTGAGATTACATGTTTCTCAAAACATTCTTGTTACGTTTGGAGAAAGACTCAAAGATTTGTTAGGATTTGTTCAAAGAACTTTTACTCATGGTGATTATAAATCTGAATATCCTTTAGAGTTACGTGCAGGTATCACAGAAGTCTATGTGTATTGTGAAATTGTATCTAAGTCCCTCTTGTTGGAGATTCCTCAGCATCTATTCTAAAAATTATTCCGGTAGGCAATGAGCATAGTGATCAAATTGTTAAATACTTTACGGTTCCTTTGTACTTTACAGTTAAGAAAGCTTTTTTTTTTATTTAATAGAAAATTCAGATGCGACAAATATTGGCCCCCCCTTTAAATTCATATCAGGAAAACCTTTGGTACTTTTTTCAGGAAGAAAAAAATTTTAAAAAAACATTTGTTTCCCCTTTTTGGGTTGTTCATAGTTAAAAGAAACCATGGCGAGGGCGCGGTCGCATTTTACAACCTAAACCCACTGCATTAAATATTATGGGGAATCAAATAGGAAACGGTGACCTTTTTCTTCTGATTTCCCCTTAAAAGCGGTTATGGGTTTTTTAGTAATTTTCTTTGGGTGTTTTTTCCACTGATGAAAAAGCGGGGAAATATTTAGGTAAACGGGTTATTGACCTTTGGGCGCAATATTTTTTGAGGAAATATCACAAAGGGGAAAACATTTCGTAACGCGGCAAGAGATCAATTGCGCCAATTCAAAAAATAAACAGATTTTTTTTCGAAAATTAAAAGGGAGGAATCCGAAAAAAGGATTAAAAGGGGAAAAACCAGGGAAAAAAACACTCCAAAGAAGAAAATTGAAATTTAACAAAACATATTTTCCCCCCTTTTAAAGGGGTAAAAAGGAGAAATGTTACTGTACAAATCTGAACTCAAATTATTTCTACCAGAAAAAAATTTAATTAGCAATAAATCAAAGTAGTTTTTAAAAATACATCCAGTTGGGTTCCCCTTTCCCGACAACCCAAAACAAACGAGTTTCTAATAACAGGATTAAAAGACCTATTTTTTGATTTGACCATTTCCTATTTAAACTTCAAAAAAAAAATTCTAAAAAACGGATGGATCAGCTTTCACACCCCAAAAAGACAAATGTGGGGCCAAACAACTTCTTTAATACGAAATTTTTCTGAAAGTCACATCTCACTAAATGATCCCAAATTTTTTTTTGGGAGTAACTTGCTTTAAAGCATACATTCCCAAAAAAAATTTTTTTCACTCCCGAATCATCCAAAAAACTTTTTTCGTGCTTTGGGTTTTTTCACAAGGATTACTGTTGAGGTTTGATGATACAGATCTAACAGTTACTGGAAAGAATTTGGGTTTAAAAAAAAGATTCGACCATGTTAAAGAAGGCAAGATATTTGATATGTGTGGAATTCTTCACACAGATTTAGGAACACAACCTCGACTCTTAATTAGCGGAACGACGATACGGGTGCGTTTGTTGAAAGCAAAAGACGAATTCACTCTTCTAGCTAAAAGCGGAAATTATAGACTTCAGATTGAAAATATAAGTCTCTTTATCAGAAAGTGTGATGTTTCGAGTTCAATCTTGGTTGGGCATGAAAAGGCATTAGAGCAGTCATTAGTCCAGATGTCTTTCACGAAAATCGAAACAAAAATTTCATTCTGAGTTCTGGGCTTAAAAGTGTCATAAATTTCCAAACGCTGTGAATGGAATTTTGCCTTTACAAAAAGATACTCGGGCTGGTGTCTAAATCTACATTTAATGGAGACTTCCAAAAAAAACCTTTCATTTCAAAATTACAATTTGAGTTATATTTCTTATCAGAGAATGGAATTCAAATCCCAATGTCAGCTTACACCCCCTTCTTATAGAAATAATTTGTTTGCACGAAATTATTTAAGTCTGTTCACAGATCTTGCTCATAACAACACGAATGTAACACTTGAGGAATTTCAAAAAAAACACATGCTTATATTTTTAAACCCTTCCCAAGATTTCTGAAGCGATACATTTATGAACGTAGCTCGAAGCGGGATATATCAGTTCATCTAAAATTTGATGAAGACCTTCAGGGGAAACACATTATTAGTTTATATGGAAATGCAATCACTATTGAAATCGATAAAAGTAGAAACGTATTCACCAAATATTAATATTAGGCCTTATGTGTGACCTCAAAACATTGTTAAGATTACACATACGATTATAAAATTAAAAGAACCTTGGTGGAGTGTTTGCAAGTGATATGCTTCCTGAAAAACGAGGTCATTACCGGTCATTTATTGTGAATACAGATTCATCTATGATACAGGTCAGCATTTGGGAAAACTATGTATTTTGATAAAATCAAACTTGTATTTCCTTTTGTTCTTACGGTACCTATCCCAAAAGGGAAGATTAAAAATTCATAGATCAAAATTCTGCCCGACTTGAATGGAATTTCAAAAGTCTTCAACATCCTAGAACTATGTCATGTGGACTATTTTGTTTGTATTTTCTCTGGCATGTACATCGGGGATTACCTATTTTAAATTAACAGAAACGAAAGTTTGCGAAAATGAATGAATCGTGACCCCGTTTCCCACATACAAATTTAAATTAGTAAACTATTCAACTATCCAACTTTCCCTATCAATACTGTCAATCGTTTCAAAGTGTGACAATAAAAAAAAAAAAGAGTGAGAAATAAGAAAAACCCTTTAAATAAAGGGTGAATTATTTAAACACCAAGAATTACATTCTGCAAAGATTTCTGTAAACATTGATAAAATTACTGAAAGTTTAACGGATTTCAAGAAAAAAATTTACCCTGCCAAGAACAAAATATCAGAATAAAAAATATTTACAGATTCGA
>BMAV01024123.1:0-11323 GCA_019973955.1 Trichonephila inaurata madagascariensis
CCCCCCATCTGATCGTATCCGACACACATGGCGTTTGAGTGTTTTGGGAAACCCCCGGGGGCCACTTTCTGGGGGAAAACGATTTGGAGGACCCCGGGATCCCGGGCCCCAACAATCACGGGAAAATTTCCCACAGACTCAACCCCAGCGGGAAGTAGGGTATGATGGAGATTTTCGATTTTTTTTCGCCGCAGCGGCAAAAGCGTCCTTCCTGTCTTCAAATGGAATTGTGCGTCTATGATGTACGGGGTACGCTTTGGCTACTAAGTCAGGTCGAACGTTGGACAAATTTCCAACGGATTGTTTTTCCCGAGAGAAGGGTTTCCCCTTGAACGCGACCGCGGTCTTGATGCGGCGCACAAAGGGGTCGCATCTGCCACCCCGCGATAGGATTTTCGTGGTTAGGACGTGTGGAGGGTTTCATCCCTTTCCACACCTTCCTTTTTTGCCTTCCGGAGATCGGCTTATTTCCTTGAGCTGTGGGGACGTTAAGCCTTCTTTTGGATAAACCCCATCCGCAAATCTGGTGTGAACCACCAGTGATGAAGGCCTCCCCTGAGCAAGGGGCACACTCCATCACCTTGCCCTGAGATGGAGGGCAATCATTTCTCAGTCTCGGCCTTTTTAAGTGGGGGGAATTTCCTTAGCAGGTCCGGAAGGGAGGAGGACGTCGTCTGCGAACGCTTTGGGGAACCTTTCGAAAATGTCAGGTGCCCCTTTCCTTCCCGAGAAGGGGCCCTTTTCAGCTTGGGTCAGGTGGGGACAGCGTTTTGGGAGGACGTTGAAAATTCCCCCCCATGCACCCACTCAGGTAACTGGAGAGTTCACCGTGGGTGGGGAGGGGGAACGGGTCGCACCGCCGGATTTGGGCCCGGGGGGCAGTTTTGCTACGTCTTCGTCCCAGAGGTTAGTAAAAGGCTGTATCCACTAGGTAGAAGTCGCAGTCAGCCGCGGCGGATGGTATGCCGCAGCCACCCTTCTTCCTGTCCGCGAGGAGATAGTGGTTGGTTGCCCTTTCCGGGAGGTTCAGGATGTTTTTGACCTCCTTGGCAACCGCTTTTCTATTCTATCCCTTTGTCCTTGCGCGTTCTCATGGAGAAACAGAGGAGGGGAAGAAGAACTCGGGCATCTAGTTTTGCCGGGGGCCAAGGGGACGTGGCAACCGCAAATGCAAGGGCTTCGTTCGGCTTGTTTTTCAAAAGGAAGAAGCCCCGGGTTTTGCCCATATTTATGAGTCGGGTCCCCAATTTCTTGCCTCCTTTGATTGGAAGGTCGAGTTCAGTACCGGCCGCCCCCCAGGGTGGAGGTCCACATTTGGTGTTGAACGGAGGGTCAGCTTGTCCAACTCGTCGATCGAAAGTCGGTAGGGCTTGCAGATCCTCCCCAGACTACAGGGACCGGTCGTCTGAAAAGGCAAGAACTTCCCTTTCCCCTTTCCCCTTCTGGACCGTCGCGAACCTTTTTAATTGCCGGGGTTGAAAAAAACCCACCGGGGACCCCCTGTTGACCCCTCGGTTGTCGGGGATGGGGGGCTCCTCCCCGGCAAAAACTCTGGTGGTTGATTTCCCGGTAGATGTTTGTAACTAAAGTTACAAACCCCCGGGTCAACTCCAGCGCAATGAGGGCGTTGATAATCACCTCAGGGGGGACGGACCCAAAAAGGCATTGGAGATGCGCCAGGCGGGGAAACCCGATCTTGGGGGTTCCTCCTTGCCCCCCAAAATTGTTGGGAAAGGGGGAAGGTTTTCCCAGTACCCGTCAGGGGGATAATCCTTTCTGCGCTGGCGGTACCTCGTGGACATCACCGATTCCCCAAACCCCCCCCAAACACTTCATAAACGTTTGGCTGTGTCGAAAGGAATTGGCCCAGTTTTCAATGAGGTCAGGGCTGCCCCTTTTGTGGATAAGTATGGCCCTTTGATGTTTACACGCCCGGGATGTGGCTTCGGGCAAAAAGGATCCTGGATGCACTTTCCCGGGACGATCCCCCCAATGCGAGCTGATGGTCGGGCCCGGGGCCCGAGCGGCGGCCCCCGGCTGGCGGCTACAGCTTTGGAGGGGGACCAAGTACGGTGGCCTTTCAGGGGATCTTGAGTTGGGCGAGGGGGTTTGGGGGACACTTCATTCTCCACGGGCCGGGGCATTCCCGTTGCCAAAAGGCCTGGGCTCGCTCTTTTTTGATGTTACAACGTTTCGAGTCGTGTTAAAATTGCCCTCACGCACTTCCTTCTGTTCCACCTGTACATACTCTGAACTTTTTGCGGATCCTTCGTGTCAAGGCCCTTCAGACGTGTGGAATTAGTTGTGGTGGTCGGAGGTTTCTTGAGATTGAAGTGCTCTTGCACCGCACTCGTGATGCCTTCAACGATGGCGTTGAAGTGCATCTTTTCCCAGCCCCCGATTTCGAGGAGGGGGTCGGAAATGGGTCGGGGAAAAAGTCCGGGGAGGGGGGCCCGGGAGATCTATTTTCGACTCCTCCTCCTCCGCGGCTGGTCTTGTGCCCGGCGGAGGGGGGCCCCGGGGGGTGTGTCGCTGACGTTGACTCCAGCCGCGGTGCAGAGGGGGCATACCAGGGGGCGCCTGTGGAGATCGGGGGTTTCCTCCACTCCTTCTTCCTGTGCTTCGGCCCCGAGGAATTCCCGATCACCCCTTTTTTTGGGAACCCCCGTTTTTGGGCATTAACGTGATTTTTGGGCCGATTATCGGCCACGAAGTCGCAATGTCAATCCATTTCCTTGGGCCGGTGGAAGCCGTGGGGGGGACTAGTTCCCCCCAACACGTGTGAGAAGGGGTTGGTGGATCCTGGTTTGGCATATGCCCCAAATACTCCGACCGGTTCTCCCCCGTGGTGCCCTGTCGGTGTGTTTTTTCAGAGGCCGCTTTTGCACCACTTAAGCGGGCCCGGGAAAGACGCTTAATCCAAACCCGGGGATGTAATCTTTTTTTAAGGGGAAGGAGAACCTGACCGTCTGACCCAGAGCTGATATGCTCGTTCATTTTGCCGGCCGCAACAGCTTCTTGGGCTCCGGGCGGGGTTTGGACCACCGTTCTTCTGTGGTGATAAGTTTTTGGATAGCTCGGCCCTTTCGGGGGGCGAGTCTTCTTCCCCTTTTTCGCCCGGGGACTGTTGTCCTTTTTTTTGTACGTCCATATCTTGTTGGGGATCACAGTCTCTGTCCCCCTTTTGCACTGGTTTCCGGGTTGCTGTGGGGGGTAACGCAGGCCTTTCCTCGACCGGCAGTCAGCCCAAGACATTCAAGTCGTCTTTATGGAGGGCTTACCTGAGGGCTTCCTCCCGCCTGGAGGTTTACGTCGGAGAAAGCGGGGCCGACCAGGTGGATGTGAGTCGGCCTGGCGGGCCCCTTCTCCAAAAAAAATCTTATGTCGGGGCGCCCATGCCATGTCGCACCGTTTTCGATATCTGACCGCTGGGGGGGGTCCACAATTCTTCAGCATGCACCCGATGATTGGGGGGGGGTCCCTATTTTTCTTGACAATAGAGCAATGAAGTTTGATGGCCGCCAGCGATATCCCAAGCAGCAGCTCTCGTGCACAGTGCTGAACCTTTTGCTCGACCGGTCCCTCCCGAGTCAACACCCGGCCGAGTCTTTGAGACGTAGTTTCCCCGTCGTCGGGGGGGGGTGCGGTCTGGATTTGTTTTGGGGGTTGTACGCAAGGTCATTTTTTTCCTCCACATCATACCTCCGGGGGTCTCGGGTGCCAATTGGGGGGGAACCTCTTCCCCAAATTCCCCCACAATCTTTTTTTTTTACACCCTTTCTTTTCTCTTTATCCCCCTTTGTTGTGTTTTTGTTGGGTGGGGGGGGCCTTCCCCTGTCTCTTGCTAGTTGTAGTCACATTTTTGGGTGGGGGGTCTTGCCCCTGTCTCTTGCAGTTTTTTTCACAGCTTGGGGGGTTTGGGTGCCCCTTTCCTTCCCTTTTCTACCCTCCTATGTTGGCGCTTCCAGGGGTTTTGGCTCAAGGCCTGTCGGACGGTAGGCAATCCGAGCCTTTTCCTCCGTGTCCCCACCCCCTTGAGGAGGCCTTCCAGCTTGCGTTCCTCCTCTTTCTCAAAAGGGAAAAATTTTTAGGTCCCCAACTCGGGCGAAGGTTTTCTTTTCACTCGTGCCGCGTAGTTCATCAAAAAGGGGGGGCGAGACGGGGGGCCTGCACCTTCCACTCGCTCTGGGTTCCAGCAACCAGGCGGTGGCACCTCCGTCTTGTCCTTGGGGCTCTTTTCGGTGATTGCGGGGGCTTGCCTCCGGGGTCCAGGCTGCGAACCCAGCAGTTTCGGATCGACCCCTTCCCCAGGGGGTTGGGGGGGAGAGGGCGCCCCAGGCGGTGCAGGGCGGCCCCCTGCTTGTCACTGGGGGCCCCGTGCCCGTCTTGTCCGCTCCTTCCCCGGTAAAAATCGCACCGAGGGGGGCCCAAGGTCGTCCAGCGTGACTGGGGCTGGGTTCTCCCCCGTTTCAACTGCTTGGGTCTTGTCTTTATTTCCAGGCGTCTGGCTCTATTTCCGCCGGGGACACACTGTCCGGACTCGACGAGGGTAAAACTTGGGGAAAGCTCGCGGAATTTCACGCGCAGTGGCCACTGCTGCTGCCTTACTGACTGGTGTTTCCGGCGTTACCGTTTTGCAAACCCCCAGGGCTCGGGCCCTCGACGGCGTGGGTCATCGTGATGGCGCAAGGCTGAGAGTGTGAGAGCCTGGAAGTCACAAATTGCACAAGTGTTTATCCGAACCATTGCCCGGATATTTCTGTACATCCCCCGCGTCCTAGACACTACAGGGGATGGGGAGGTCACACAGTTTTTACTCTTGTCCATTCTTGTTTGGGTTTAAAAAACGTATTCTTTTCTTCTTTAGTGATAGTCGACACACTATAAGAAAATGGGCCCCGGTGAACCCCCGGACAAGTATTTCGTGCAGTGGTAAAACCAGTCTGCTTTACCCTACGTACTCATGTATTTACATACAATCGCATGGGACGCATGGTACGGGTCGCAGGCTGCCTCAGGTAGGCCGAGAACCCTCTTCCGGCTGGCGAAACCTGGTTTTGGGCATTTTGCCAGGGGGCCCAACGTCCGCCCCAGCACACCCGGGGGGGAAGATGGGGGGAACCCCGCCCCCGGAGGCAGGCCCACCCCACCTGCCCCTCATGCACAAGTGGTGCCCCCGGATCCCAAAGATGGCTGGTGCAAAACGGCGAAGCTTTGAAATTTTTCCCAGGTGGCGCTGGGACCCCTGGCGGGAAGGAGGTCAAATGTAGGCGGGGGCCCCGGGCCCAAAACACAACCTGCCAACGGACTGAAAGAACCAGTTTACAACATTTAAATTCTGGGGGAGGACTTTCCCCCCCACGCAGGGTTATGGGAGTAGAGGCGAAGATGTCAAAACCCAGCCTCAGCACCCACCCACCAATTTCCCCCAAGCCCTTGCCAATAGCAAGTGAGATATCCTATTTCAAAAAATTTAAAAAATTTTAAAAGCGTTAAATGGGGGGGACTATGGCTATTGGCATAAAAATTTAAGGGGGGAGGTAGGCGGGTGGGGGGAGAACGGAAAGGGGCCGGGGTGGGGGGGCTTGGGGTCCGGGGCCGATCTAATGGAAAATATTCCTCCCCGCGGGGGGGGGGGGGAAACTCAGTCCAACTCGCATCTGCTGAGGCAGGCATTGTTTCCCACTAAGATGGACCCCACACACCCAGTTACAATCTATATTGCAAGGGGGGGCAATTTTTTTTGTTGCCTCCCCCGAACCAGCTAACCCCACAAATGTGATATGGGGGGGGGCCGGTTTAAAACCCCCATATCCCCTCCATATCCGCCGGATATTGCAAATTTAAAAAATTTTAAAAAGAAAAAAGTTAAAAAATGGGGAAAAAAAAGTCCCCCCAAATTGAAAAAGGGGGGAATAAGAGGACGGGCTGGGGACCGCTGAGCCAGGTTTGGAGGCCTGCGATTCCGGTGCCGAGATATAAAAAAAGCCCCCATCTGGAAAAACCCTTGGGAAAAACAAAATACCTCATCCCTGATTCGGTAATATTTAGATTCCCCAATATTCCTCCCAGTTAAAATTTGAGACTGAAATTTTCTCGGGGGGACCAAATTTTTTGTGTCTAAGCCCCCCCCCTGTTCACCACATGCCCGGGGGTGGCAAAGGCATGAAGGGGGGACGGGAATCAATGACACCCAAAATAGCGATCCACCATATCCGCCCGTATTCAAGATTTAAAAATTTTAAAAAAAAAAGAAAAACAGTTAAAAAGGGGGGAAGGACTAGCCCCATAGGTATGAAAATTTGTGGGTATATCAAGTCGTTATTGGCGAACCGGGTGGGGAAGTTCGAAGGGCCCGGGGATCAGGCGAGATATAAGCGGAAAAGCCATAACTCGGGGGAAAAACTTGGGGAAAAAAACAAAATACCTCCTCCCCGATTCAGGAATATTTAAAACTCCCCCAAAATTGGCCCCTATCTTAATTATTTCACTACTCAGTTTATTTTCGAGGCCAATATTTTAGTGTCTGCCCTCCCGCCACACATGAAAATGATATAGGTGGGGGGGCTCCCTCGATCGACCCCGAGTATCCAATCGCACCATAACTCCGGAGATATACCCAAATTTTAAATTGGGGGGCGTTAATTGTTACATATTTTATACGTTTTTAAATTTTAAATTTTGGAAAGGTAACGCCAGATCACACACACATGACAGCAGCGCGGAAATGCCCATGGCGGGCGGCTTTGGTTGCATGGGCCGAAAAAAGTTTCCCCGCGGTTCAGACCGAAATTTTTCGCCCAAACCGTATTTCTCCCCCGATTGGGGGCTTTGAAAAATTTAAAATTACCAGTTGACGTACACAGCGCACTTTCATTCTACTCGAAGATGAACATCAGCCCAAGCAGCACACATCCCATCAATAGGGCGGACGAAGCAACGGAGTAGGCTTGCCCTCCCCCGCGTGGGGGGAGGGGCAATCATTTTCCATCTCCAAATTTACTTCTCAGGCAATTCTTAAAAGCATTGCCCTAACCCAACCCTTTTTTGGATCCCCATTTTTATATATGCATTCCGATTCCCCAAAATAATAAAAATACCGCATACCCGATGGGGGAGCAGGGAAAACGAGCTAAAGAAATTTAATTAAAAACACACTGCATCTGGCCCCGGGTTAATTTTGGTCTGGTAATTATGCATGTGGGATGTGTCTCGATTAGAAAATACTTATTTTCAACGAATTATCGAGACCCGTTGCAGTGGGGGAATAAACGCATCATGTCTCGAGGTACCTATGCCCATCGCCAAACAAAAACTTAGCAAATTAAAGTTAATTGTGCCTCCCCCCCCGAAAGGCCATAGCAACAATTAATCCAACCAAAAATAGTTATATAATTTTACATATGAGAGTAACGCTGTGTTTTCAAACTGATGCACAACCTGTTCGGTGGGTAGATGGACAATCTAGCCCACGCCAATGAAAATTGTAATTAAAAAAAAACACCGGTATATCTTTTTTACTTATGTTCCAAACTATTTAATTATACAAAATAATTGGGTAGACATAATATTGAAAAAACCCGTATCAGCCCCAACCTAAAGAAAAATAAACTGAAACTGGGTTAAGGCCGTCCTCTAGAAAAAAAACAATAGGAATACACATACCCCTAAATATACATATCACAAAAAAAAACTTTTCCCCAGTGGAAGGGAAAAGGATTTAGAATACATACAAAATGCGCAAAACGTAAGAGCAAAAGACAGGAGCACGGGGGGCTTAAAGCCCACTAGCAATTACTCGAAAACAACAGAATCAATAGAAAATTGGGAGTACAAAATGTAAGTTTAAAAACATATATAAAAAAAATAGGCACCCGGGGTCCCCGGGTTACATACCCATTTACATCATTACAATAAAAGTAAAAAAGAAGCAGGGACTAGGGGTTTTGGCAATTAGCCAAACTTAGGTGGCTAATCGAAAGGGGGAAAAAGCACAACACATCCTGGGTTTATACACCCTGTAAAAAAATGCACTGATCCGGCGGGTTTACAGGAAAAACAATAATTTGATTACACAAAAATTGGATGACACAAACCAAAGATGCCCCGCCGACGAGAATTCAAGATGGCCCAACCTACACAAGAATCTTGATGTTGAAATTCCCAAGTCCAAAATGTAAAAAAACCCCGGTGTATCCGGGCCAAAAGGGAATCCAAAATGGCGGATGTAGCCGAAAACCCCAGGATCAGGATTTCTCTCTGCCGTAGAACCAAGTTCAAATAAATATTTTCAAAGTCCATCAGTAGTGCGCTTCGATGCACAAAAGAAGCTAATGTCGCCCCGATCTGATATGTGATGTTCATTGGATAGATGAATAATAAATAAATAATTAATGTATTAAAAAATAAAATTTGGTAAAATATTAGTTTGATGTTTACGTCTAGAAAATTTTTGGGTTGAACTCAACGCCAAGTCAGATAATTCTGGGGGTCGCAGCGGTCAACTCAACCCGCTTTGATTAATTAAAAATTAATTAACTGAAAACAGATAACTGGGGACAATTCCCCGGAGAAAAATAATTTTTAAATACGAACAACCACTACACTTTGATCTTCCCATAGGGGCGATAACCTGCACTTTTGGGATTAAAAACATGCAAAAATAATTAATAACAGAGAAAACGCGACTTCGAAAATACCTCGTTCTCCAATTTGGAACCCCGTAATTCCTAAACCAGGGACTAGCAGAAAAAAGTTTATGTTTTCCGGAAAGATTGTAATACAAAAAAATTTGTAAAATTTTAAGCCCCCAGTCTGGGGGCATCAAAAATACCACTGGATATAAAGAAAGGTAGGATATTTTTTTTTTTTTTTATAAATTCATCCTTGAAGTCACTATTGAATTTATTTTTAGATTTAAAGATAAACTGATGCACAAATTTTTTTGAAGTTAAAATATTTTATCACTATTGAATTTATTTTTAGATTTAAAGATAACGATACTAATTATTTGCAAGTTAAAATATTTTATTCTTAATCAGAAATTGGTGTTGTTTAATTTTTAAATTTTTAACTATCAAGTCCCATTTTAAAAAAGTTATATAAAAACACATCCACAACCCCACCTTTTTTGTATAATGCCCTTTAGTTTAAACTGTTCAACAAATAAAATAATATATTTTTTTAAAGTAAATTTTCCTTAAACTGTTATCAACCTTTCACAAAAGGTCGGGGGAATTAAGACACCCTTCAAGTTTTAATACATTACTTTTTATCCAAAAATTCCAAATGAAATTATAAAAAATCAATAAAAAATTGGGAAATATTGGTCTGCGACCTGAAAAAAAAAATTGTAAATTTTTTATTCCTGACACGACACTGGGAGTAGGAAAAATTCCCCTCCTTTCCGGGCGTCCCCCAAAAACCCGTCTGGTCCTTCGAGATCCCTTTCTCTAACAGACAAAAAGAAAGGTAGGAATGCCTGAATTCATCGTGTTGTCAATACGAGTGTGTTTCAATGTTGGGGGAATCTTCCGTGCTTACCCCCCCAGGTCACCTTTGGGCTCGCTACCACACCAAACGACTGATTCATTCACCGTCAAATTGTCTGGTCAACCAAGATTGGCTTCGTAATTTCCCGCTTTTAAATACGCCCCCGCATCCCCAAAACGAAAAACCCGGGTTTAATCGCCCCATTCGATTCGCGTGATTGGCGGTCAGATGATTTTTTTACCAATCCAACCGCCGGGGGCTATTTCTTAAAGAAAAGCTAACCAAAAAAAGAAATTTATTTTTTATGTTATTAGGGATTTTTTTTACATAAAGTTTCAAAAGAAAAAATTTTAAATGTTTGAAAATAATGAATTTTCTGTTGGGGGTTTGATGGTCTTTTTTTATGCCAAAGGTGACGCTTATATTTTTGGTATTCTTTTCATTTGTAAACCCCCCTCTAGTTCTTGTCCCCGAGTGTGTAGGCTGATTTTATCCCCAATCTTGCCAAAAAAAAAAATATTGATGTATTATTTTATTAATTTTTTTTGAACCATTTTCACCTTTTAATACTTTAAAGCAAAAATTTGTATGCCTTTTTTTTTTTTTTTTTGGGGGGGTGAATATGAATATTCCGAAGGATTTTGAAATACTTCGAGATCGATTTGATAAGAACTTTTTTTTTGGGAGAAGAAGAAAAAAAATTTAAAAATTTATAAAATCTAAAATAAAATAAAAAAAACACCGATTTGAGAATTTTTAATTTTCTAAAAAAAGAGATATTCCATTTTATTACAAATTAGATCTCAAATCTTGTATGTATGAAAACAAACAAATGTAAATGGCAAAAATTTTTTAAATTATTCATTCATGCAAACCATTTTTAGAACAAAAAAAATTTTTATATGCTACATAAGCTTGGATATAACATTTAAATCCTTTTAAAAAAATTAGATATATTATTTGTAAAAAGTAATTGCTTTTAATATATAGTTACAATGCATACTTATTTTCCCTTTTTAACTATAATTTCACTTGATCAAAGGTATAAAAAAAAAAAAAACCCCTTTTTTTAATTTTTTTGTTTTCAATTTAAATAAATGAATAAGGAAGTTTTGAAATTAATAGCTTGAAACTGAATTCTTAAACACTTTTTTAAAACCCCGTGGTTTTGTCCCTTCTTTTTCAACGGGGGGATGGCGCATGGGTTTTTTGCGCTCACTGGCCAACTCTGTTTCAAATTGATCCCAAATAGGAAAAGATCTTCCTGTCAAACAGGGAAGGCACCCGTTCTAGCACCTGGGGCTTGGGGGGTGGGTGTTGAATCTCCTGTGGCAAATTTCCCAAAAACGGACGACATGATCTGATCCTTTAAAAGTCGTCCGTAAGGCGGTCACAAAATCTCAACAGGTGGATTGGTAAAATGTCGGATGGGGTGACTGGTGATCTGGTATCTGCGGGTGTGTCCACTAGGTGGGGCCCTTTTACCCCGCACAGTTGGAATGGTATTTGCCCGGCGGTTTGGGTTTGGGTCTGGTGAATTGCTCACAGGGGGGTTTAAGACTTGGATCGGGATCTGCACAGGGGGAAAGGGGTCGCCAGCCAGGTGTCGCAATATCTGCACAGGGGGTGAAACCTGGAATCATCCGGGGTTGAGGGAGAGGTCAAGGGTTGAAAGGGCTGGGAATCCCATTTGGGTCCCCCTGTTCAGAGGGTCTAGATGGGGGGATGACACTTTGGGTCTGTGTGAAGCCTGTGTCTCTTTGGGGGAGGGTCCGGGCTGTTCTTCCAAGGTGTTTCTGGTTGGGGGGGTGCGCCGGAGTCAAAGGGGGCG
>BMAV01024124.1:0-10174 GCA_019973955.1 Trichonephila inaurata madagascariensis
ATTTTTACCAACTCTACTAGGGGTATTTGAAATGGACATAATAGTTCCACCGCTTTAATTGAGCACTCAATAATAAATTCCCCTTCAGTAAATTGTCTCATCTGCATGTGCAATTAAATGACAATATATAACTAAAAATTTACAGCAGCTATTTTATCTTCAACACATTCAGTGAATGCTCTTTGTTAATTTTTGAAGAATTATTTTCCATTTCGACTATTAGTCTTCACGAAATTTTGAAACGTATTTGGTCATATTATGCATTATGATTTGTGTCATGATGCCTTTTAAGATTATATTCCTTTGCAAATGATATAGGGTTTATATATATACATATATATTACGCTTACTATTTTATTCTAGTTTTGGACACAAAAATATTGCAGTTGAAACTTGGACCAAAGCTCAGAAGTGGGTGATAATGCATGAAAATGAGAAAAAAAGAAGGGGGAAAAAAAGACGAAAAGGAGGATAAAAGGATGAAGAAAACGAAAAAGAAAACAAAAATTATGCTTTTTAGTCCGTTATAAAAACATGGTACAATTTTTTTTAGATAATATACTTGTTTTGAAATAATAATAAAAAAAAACGTAAATAATTGTGTTTAGTTGAAAAATCACACCATAAAAACAACTTCCCTCTACTTTATAAAAAAAAAAAAAAAAAAAGAACTGAAAACATATTTCAAACATAAAAGAAACATTTTTCGCAATAAAACATATGCAATGATCATTTACGTAAATTGCAGAAAGCAGACATACACCCATTTCTTGGAAAAATGCTGCCGCTTCTTCTCAGAAAGGAAAACTACAAATTTTCATCACACATTTTAGATTATTAGGACATTTCGTCAAAATAACCAAGCGTTAGTAATTAGGACACAAGCGAAATTCTTAAAATTTAATTATTGATCTGCATGGATTCTTGAATATATAGTTAGCTTCATTTTTAATCGCTTTTGCTTGATAAATATTCTCCCTATTCTAAAATTAGACGAAACATTGGATAAATAACCGCATCATTCATTTATACTGAATATGTTAATGATGATACGTTGTGACGGGCCCCACGCGTCTTTTTTGTAACATAACCCTCTGGGTTTTTTTGGCAGTCAAGATTAATGGCAAATTTTTTCCAAAACCCAAACCGAAGTGAAATACAATTGTAAATGCAAAAAGATAGCCTTTAAAAGAACGGGAAGGGGTAAGCGGGATGGCAATTTAGAAAAGTTATTTTTTGGGGGAGATAGAAGTGTAATTTAGGTTTTCCAAAGTTTAAAAGATTTCAAACCATTACTAAAAGGTGCATACCCCTTTGCACGGTCCTTTTTTAACTCTCGGGGAATGTGTTTTGAACCGTAGCTTGATTCAAGGTAGGACAGATTATTTGATATTGGGAATTTTGAAAATATTATCGGGGTTGAAAGTGGGGGATAAATAATTAATTTAATAAGTGACCCAAGTTACGGGGATCGGGTTTTTATTTCAGCTGCGGTTTGGTTTTTCTCATTAATATAAGTTTATAATTTTTAGACATTTAAGTTAAACTTTAAAAAAAAGTCATTTTAAAGGGAAAAATGTGATTAACCCCCGAAATCCCACACCCTAATTCACGCTGACAATAAAAAGAAATTCCCATAAAACGAACATATCCAACGTTTTTAAAAAAAAATTTTTAATTTAAAATTCCACCCCAAAAGTCAGGATTTTCCCCATTTCCCAAAAAAATTATTTTAACACATGAAATCAGGGACGTCTCGAGACATGGTTGGGGGACCCGACTTAGCCTCAATAAACCATGACCCCTAATTTTTTTCCCGGGCATGGTTTGTTTCCGGAAAATTTTTCAAAAATATGCCCGGGAAAATCAAATTTTGGTCCTTCCTTTCTAGCATTATTTTTCATATCCGTGTTTATAGGTGATAAACCCTCCCCCTTTTTGGGAGGGGGCATCCCCAAAGGTTCGGGGGCTTCCACGAAAAAAGTTTTTTTTAAATTTTTAAAACTGTTTGTTAATCTCTACGGGAAAAGGGGCCAAAAATGTTTAAAATGTCAAAGGGAAAGGGTTTAAAACAAATATCCAGGAAATAACAGTTTTAAATTTTGGTATTTTTTGACTTGGTCTAAAAATTAAAATTTAAAAGGGGATATAAAAAAAATTAAAAGTTATTTTTATCAAAAAAAAAAACCCCAATATTGAAATCATGAAATTGTCTTTTGGGAAATTGAAAAAAAACTCGAATGTATTTTTAAAAAATTATAATAAATTGGGGAACAAAATTGGAAAATCAACAGGTTGAGAAATTGGTAAAAATATGGGGAAATTATTTTAAACCCACACAAAATAAAGCATTATTTTAAAAATTTAAAAATTTTCATTAATTTACTCTGCCCCCTGGAACTAATGCAGAAAAGTTGAAATTTTTTTCATTTTTAAGTTTTTTGTGAAGCGACTAATGAGAAATCAAAATTGAATATTAATTTTTTGGATACAGTGTTTACCGAAAAAATTCAGTATGAAGGATTTTTTTCCCCCGAATTTTCCCAAATTAATGTTAAAAAAAGATATGTTAACAAAAAAAAAAATCATTCAATGGGAAAATTAAACCCCTTTTTTTATAATTAAGAATTAAACTTAATTGGGTTTTTTTTTTTGAATTAATAAAACATTTCATAAAACTTGGGGAATTTTTCCCTTAAATTTTTCCGTCCCCCCCTTTTCATTGTAAAAAAAGGGAACCTTGGGGTCCAGGTTGGGGATCCATATACCCTTTTATTACTCTTTTTTCAAAGGGGGAGCCCGGGTTTTTTGCCTAGGTTAGGGGATTACGGGTCCCTTATTTATCAAATAAAGGGTTCCCTTTGGGCAGGGGTTTTTTGGCCTACTTTGGGATTGCTTTTTTCCCCCCAATGGGCTTTCGGATTGGTGTTTCCTCAGACCCGGGAATTCCCCGGGCTGGAAATTTTTGAAAAAGGGACCACTTAAAACGGATACCAATCACCCGGGAATTTTAAGTTTCTCCCAGAGGGGTTTTCCTGACTCTGTCGATTGGGAAACCGCTAGGGTTTAATTTTTCCGAGAGCATCCAAGCCAAACAGACACCCCCGGGAAATTTTAACCGTATAAATCGGCGGGCCCTTGGGTGGGAAAGGGTTGTTAACGGGCGACCCCCAAAAGGTTGCTAGTGGTCCTAAAAAGAAAATTTTATGCCAATTGGCATATGGGGGCAAAAACTTTTTTATTAAATCATGTCCGTCGGCCCCCCAGGCCAACTCCCCTTTAAGCGGGGAAAGGCAAAATTGGGTCAAATCTGTTTTTCCGGTTTGAAAGGGGTAACCCCTGTATTTTGTTACGGATTTTGGGTTTTTCAATTTTTTGACCCCTAAACTTTTAAATCTCTACCAAAAGGGTCACAAATTATTTTTTTAGGGGTTGATTTTAATAATTCGCCCATTTCCCGCTGCACGAGGGCTTTTGGCGACGGACCACCCCAATTTTGAACCCCGGGGCAAGTGACGTGGAATTTTACTGGCACCCCTCCCAACTTTTCCACACCCCCAAGGGGGAGGACGTTTTGGGCCCCGACAGATTTAACGGCATCGCCCCCTACGCCCGGGGGCTTTAGTGGAAAACCCGGGCTCGGGCTTTTGGCGGCAAACCACGGTCCGTCCTTTTACCACCGGCTACCCCGGGGCCCCCCGCGGGGACCGGGGGCCCCAAAAATCTTAAAAATGGCCCTGCATGAAATCGTTATTTTCTCTTTTATATATAAAAAAAAGTTTTTTGTTAACGTTTAAAATTTATTTTTAACCCAAAAATAAGGGGTAAAAGGGGAAATCCTGAATGGATTCCCGTGTCAAAAAAATTTTGGGAGGCATTTTTTGGGGGGCCCCCTTTTATTTTTTCTTTTCAAGTTGGAACTCCTGTAGTTTTAGGGTCCCGTATCATTGATACACACAGCGGTAGCTACGCTCGTGTACATAAGCTATAATTAATACAATCAACTACATCGTTACAACAGAATGGAGCAAAACCAGTTTTGATAAATTTACATTTATGATGATGAGGCTTTACATGAAAGTGCAAAAATAGTTAAACGTGGCGCTGTATTGCAACTTTTACAGCCAATAATGAATAAAAATTCATATGCAGAAAAATATGTAACACACTTTATACGAAATTCAAAATAAAAATCAAGATCAAGAGATCACTGTGTTTTTATTCAAGCCATAAATGTAATCTTAGAGTTTATAATAAACTGAAATGCGATGAATTATAGCTGCTATCATTTCAACAAAAGATGGTTCTGTAGACAGAAAGGTTGATGATAGAGAAATAAGTTTTACAATTAGAGCAATGGGTATGAACAGTTGTATAATTTGTTCATGGGGCTTGGTCTCCTACCCTATAGTTTAAATGACAATACCTTTGAAATAATTCAAGACCAACACAGAAGGTGATCATGTATCCGTAAGGTTAAATTAATTTTAAAACGTAGCACACGCATACAATAATGTGGTTGTCTTCTATTAATCTAGTATAGTTGAGATACCAGAACAAGCAATATTCTTCTTGTACTTGTTTTACTTCAAAATTAGAATAATGTTGTTTAAAAATATTCTATTCTTTTATTCTAAACTTAGATATTATTACCTGAACAAATATATACTTCAACTTTTAATTCGTGTATATTTGATTATTCGTTTTACAATAAATATCTTAAAGCAAAAATAAATAAGAAATTTCTTTAAAAGCTCCTCCCCTTCTTTTTTTTCCTCTTTTAAATAAACTGTTAAAAAAATTACCTACTTTAAAACTCTCCTTGATTATTCAAAGGTTATTATCAAATAATTCGATTAAACAGAAAAAAACTCGAAGGAGTTGTATTAATCGCTAATACTGTTACGTAATTCAGTAATAAAAAAAGGGCGCAAAGTTTTCCTTTCAGAACTAATTTGAAATATTTTTCTTTGATGTTTTATTGAAAGTCTAACTTCCACCTTGTTATGGTGAAAACGTGATATGTAGATGAGTTTACATATAGCGAGGGTTTTTTACTTTTTTAAGGAGGTAAAATTCACACTGCAACAGAAGGTATTTATTTTATCAGCTAGTGAGCAATTCCTTGTCTAGATCCTGACCAGGGGTCGGCAACCTTTTAGCTGTGGCGTGTCAAACCAACCTACTGATATGATTCAGCATGCCAGACAGTACGACATTTTTGAAACCATTCCGATTTCAGTGATAATGCATGCTGCGTTAGAAAACGTAGGTCAATAATTTAGATTTACAGTTTAAATATATATTAATTTTGTATCATTTAAAGCTATTTTATTAACATAAAAATAAACAGCATAAAATATAATAATTTCTTCAACAAAAATAAAAAACTTAACTATTGTACATATATTATTTTTAAAATAAGAAATAGACAAAGTAAAATATAAGTATTTACCTTCATTACAGTAAAGTAAAAAGATAAATAAAAATTTTAACGCGAACCCTAGTACTTTCATATCGCAAAATCAGGGATGTAATGTGAGATTTTCAATTTGACAGGATTCTGAACATTCAGTTATTAAACAATTTCTTTGCGGGCTCGAAATATTTTTTATATGAGGAAAGATTTTTTCTACTTTCATATGTAGAACCAAAAGCGGAAAGCTGATTACATGTTATTTTCTCTCTTCAAACAATTAAATCTCTCAACTAATGGCATTCAATAATTTACAAATACCTGTAAATTTATCATTAGAATTTTCAGATTTTTTCGTAATTTTATAAATGTTTATTTTGGTTCGGATTCAATCGTTGGTCCAAGGAAGGAGCTTTATCCCTTTCGAAAAGTCAGCCAATATTTTGATGTTTATAGCAGTTGATTATTTTAAGTGTTTTGCATCACGTCGTATGTACTTCTAGTATATCACGTCAGATTCGATTCACAATCTTGCAAGTAATGAACCAAGGGAGAGAGAGAGTTAAGACTTAAAAGATTAACAAAAAGACTACATTATAAATCAGAATTTTAAACATTCACAATTGCACGGAGTTACTCTACTTAACAAATACAAAAAGGAGGGGCGAGGGAAATGAAATTGGGGTTAAACAAATTTGAAATTTATTCAGCTAATAATCAACGAATTTTCTTCGAGGTTAAGTTAGCAGAGACAGCAAAATGCTTTTGAAAGCCAGACACAACATCAGCAGATGAACTCAAGATTATTCAGTGGCTGAGTTTAGAAATTGCAATTTATCAGTTTTCGAATCGTTCACAGCAAATTACCAAAATTTATTTTACCCCAAAACATTATTATATCGAAAGGAATCAATATAATGTACAATTGTATTTTTATATTGTACAATAAGTGCTTACCAAAGATAGTGTCAATTTTTAATATTAGCAAAAAAAAAGGTGTTTACAACTTTTCTCGTCCTTTAATCCCTTAGCTGCCGCTTAAAATTACGCGATTCGCTCCTCAGTGCCGCCGGTTTCAACATGCGCGCGCATCCGGTCTATTGAGGAAGGATCCTAAGTAAATCCTACTCAAAAACTGCCAAGGTCAGTTTATTACTCTTCGGAATAGTTTTATTGATAGCAGTACAAAGAAAATAATCGTATTTCGGACAGGCGCAAATATACGTCCGGGGCATTCAACGCATCGGTTGAGTGAGACATATACAAGCCGGCGGCAGTTAAGGTGTTAAATTAAAAATTGGCATTGTTTTTCCTATAAGGATAAAAAAAAAATTAGGATACATTCAAACTGTTTATTCTGGGAAAAATGTGTGAACCTAGTCACGAAACTAACCTCGCATATTGATCTACCTCTCTCCTCAATTTGTCACTGTATGATTTTTTAAAATCCCTATACCTTCTGCCCTCCCCCACATGCTTTTTTAAGTGGTACAACGGCACAAAACTTTTATGGTCTCACGATTCGTCACTTGACACTGCATAAACTTTTTATCATAAATATGTGTGTGTGCGTATTAGAATTTATAAGATTGAATTTTTAAATTCGATTTATGTATTTCCCCAACTATGCTTAATTTTTAATATCCAGCATCTATGACGATGATATGTATACTCCAATTATAGAAATTTCCTGAACTACTCAACTTTGCTTGCACAAATCGGTTAGCTTCGTCCTGTGGAAAATAATGATAAATACACTTTGTGTGCATTTCTCCGTAATTTTTTTTTTAAAAAAGAAAAGAAATAAACGATTATCAGGTGAGAAGACACACAAACAGCATAATTCTTTAAAAATATTTTTAATATAATTCGTTTTAGGCGGTTACAATGGAATAAAAAATTAATTTCCCCCCAAAAGAGTATGACGCAGAAGTGTAGCTTCCACTGTATCAACGATACAGGGCCCAAAAACGAGTACAAAATTTTTACTATATTAAGGGGGCCCCAAAAGGGATGTGCAAAAAATTGATATAGGGCCCACTCAGGATTAGCTACGCCAGTGTGTTTGAGGGTACACACCTTTGATTTAGTAATAATGAAAACTTCTCGATTCTTCCATGTAGATATAGCACAAAAGCTGAAAAAGTCAAAATTGAATTCTTAAGCATCAAGATGTTTAGGGGGATGTTACAAATATATATATATCAATAGATTCGCCTGTATTAGATTCTGAAATAGATTTATTATTGAATTTTACTTCAAAATAATTGAGATGGAAAATTTTTTCTATGAATACAAAAAAATTGCAGCAACTGAAACTTTCCCATTTTATAATATATCCGAGTTGAAATCCAAGGCTTAGTAATGGTTCTAGAATAATAGTTAAGAAAAATACGAGGACCTAGGGAAAAGAACCTTAACAGAAATAAAGGCACTTAGTTTTCTGGAAGAGTTAAAAGTAGATCCTCAATTATGAACTGTGTGCATAACTTAGCTAAAAATATAGAAATGTCATAGGAATTCCCTGAAAACCTATAATAATCCCAAGAGAAAAGCATTTTTTTAAAATTTGAATTTTGCAATGGACTTGTCATGTGATGTTACAGTCACATAACTGAAATCAAGTGTTTTCAGCCAATCAGCTCATAAATTCACGAGATTTCATAGTCACATAATAAATGTAATTATATGTTTCTAGCTAAATCAATTCATGTGCTTCCCTGTTGTCAACTTTGCTTTTTGCAGAAATTCTCTTTTAAAAGATACATACTTTTCAACAACAATAAAGCACATGAGTAAGCAAAATAAGTTTTGATTTAAAAATACAAGAAAAAAATATTTTTTTAAAAAAATCTTTTGATGAAACTTTTTTCGTAAGACTTGAACATTAACCCAATTATAAAATTAGAAATTTTATCCAAATTTTATGAATAGAACAAGTTAAAAATCAGTTTTGAATTAAATGGAGAACACACAATTGACTTATGTGATGGTCATGAATTTTACCCATTTATAAAAGCTGTAAATTGATTGAAAGATCATAAAAAGAATTTAATCAAAATAAAATTGGACAGAAACTTGATTTTTTAAAATTTTTATTTGTATTAGCATTATTTATAACATTGTGTTATTAATATTATGAATTTTATAAATATAATAAAATGATTTAGCTTTAGTTATTTTTTTTTAATAATTTCTTCAATTTTTTTTATGAATTACTTGATTATAACAGAAAATGTAGAAATATTAACTAATTTAACCCGATTATATTTTAATACACTTGATAAAACTTATTATTACACAAAATCAATCACAAACTTCAATTTAAACACAAATTAAAAAGGTTACTAAGAAAAAGTATAAATTTTATCTGTTTCAAATATGCTGCTGCTTTCTTGAAAAATTTATCTTGTATAATGCAAAAATGTTTTCTATCTTGTTGATAGATAAGGAAAATAATAAAAAATAGGTTACAAATGAAACCATCACTTCAAAGATTTAAAATTTTTACTTAATGAACATCTTTTACAATGAATTATTACATTTTATAAAAAAATATACCATAGTTAAAATATGAAGTTTAGAGATCTTTCAAACAAATTTCCTTAGAACCTTTCTAAGTTTTGTGTTTTAATACCATTATCTGTTAACTCCTGAAGAATCTCCAAGAACAATTTGTAGTTCAGAATTCCTAAGCACTATTAATTTATAAGTATAAAAAACACCCCACCTCAAGAAAAAAATATTTCAGCTTGAAAAATTTCTTTAAGTGGCAATTTTTACTAAATTTATGATTGGCAACTTATAAATAAAAAAATAGTTTCTGATATTACAATAAATGCTTTTTTATTAAAAAAAAAAAACATTAAAAGTATTTCATAGTAAAAAAAAAGTTATACAGCTTGGATGTTAATACAATTAAAAGGTTTATATTTTCAATATAATTCTACATTATTCTAACATTCAGGAACTAAAATATCACACTAAAATACTAAATCATATCAAAGGAAAAGTCTAGCAAACATGATATAATTTGTAGAAATTATATGGTGATACATGTTTATCTGTGAAAAAATATTTAAGCAATCACATTATATACCCTTATAAAAAGATTTTATTCTGCAGATACTGAATGTTGTTAACATGGTTCTATAATTTAAGTGTAATGTGTACATGAGAAATACAATGATGACTGGCAAATCAATAAATTAAGTATTATACAGTTAGAGTAGATTTAACATCTTTGTTCACAACATAAAATCGATGTTTCTTTCCAAAACATCCCCAAATCACGGCAATATTTTCAATCACTATATTTATCGGAACAGTTAACAATGCTCCAATTATACATAAGCAGAATTTCAAGAGACCAAGACGATATAAACTGAAAGATTTGAGTACACCAAATATATACATGTAAATATTCATAGCTCCAACAAATGCACACAAAAAATTGATAATTTGCCAACAAGGTATAGGAAAGAGTCCAGCAAGTATGATATTGGAAGTGCTGAGAGGTATGGTAGCCCAAGAATATAATGCACAAGCAAGAAACACTTTATTTCGGAAGGGTATTGCTGGACTGTGGACAACTAAGAAAATTCCTTGAAGCCATCTTTTTCGTTGCTGTAAAAAATCCCATAAAGTGAAAGGACTTTTTTCCCACATTTCACCTTCAATGAAGTTGAATGTATAACCCTCTTTATATGCTACCATACTAAAATAGCAATCTTCTGCAACAGAACCATCCCAAACCAT
>BMAV01024125.1:13535-23845 GCA_019973955.1 Trichonephila inaurata madagascariensis
TTATATAGGAGTCATATAGAAGTCGTCTAGAAGCCAGAAAGTTGAATAGAAGCTGGATCTAGTTGGATAATAATATATATAGAATATTAATATTAAACGGATAGAGAATACAAGAGGAAGACATAAAGCCTGGTTGCTGATTGCCGTGTGATATCGGTAAGAGATCGATTATTAATGTTTAATTATAGAACTGACTCTAGCTTGTTGTGGAATCTATTATAGATAAAGATTACGAGTTTAATTTATCATAAAGTATAGTGAGTAGGATTACAGGCGCTATTTTAACTTAGTATTAATAATTACGTCGTTACGTTACGTTTTCGAAAAATTGATTTTTTTTAAAACTTTAAATGGTCCTCTACAATCTCAAAAATGATATCCTAAAACATATTGGCCGGGAGTAATCTCGAATTACTCGAATTTTAGTACAATGCCGAAATCCATTTCGTGTTTTAAAACAGTCATGAATACGAATATTGTGGTCTCTGTGCTCAATGATGGGTTTTCTATAATTTTGCACATAATGAAGGCAACGAACTTGGAAATCGGCCCGAACAGCAACGAAATGTCCCTGGAGATCAACGAACTGTGCATAAAACTTGCAGACAGATCACAACCTGACCGAGTACAGAAACAAGAATTGCTTCAAGATCAATCAGAAAAAAATTACAAGAGCAAGATGATGATCTGGAAGACCAAATGTATGGTGCAGGCGTCGCAGATTAAAAATATCGCAAAATTATTCATAATTTTCTTCTACTCAAAATTTAAACGCGTTTACCTCAAAACTGCATTTTTTTAAGTTGACTGGACTCATAACTCAGACAATTTTCAAACGATTCACTTGAAATTTTGAATATATCTTAAAACATACACTTTACATGGAAGTTCGTAGTATTTTTATGCTGCATAGTTCATTTCACACAATTATCTGACGATTTTTTAGGCAAATTTTTCACTTTCCACTTTAGAGTGCACCATTTGCTGAAAAATCAATATATCGCAAAAATATATGCACCTCTATAATAGTTATTACATATAAGTGAAAAAGAATCATCGTTTCATCATGGTTAAAAAATTACAGGATCTGTTTGTACGACCGTGAACCCTGGAAAAAATATGAGACGTCTTCGCGAAAACCTGCACAGCCGCCATTTTGAAATTAATCACTTCAAAAAAAATATTTTTAACAGTCACTGATACGTATGGTAACACCTCGATTTTGTAATTTTGATTTATTTTGTAGTATTTGTGAAATGAAATCACCCAGAAGTCTGTTTTTTTTTTGGGCTTTTAAAATGGCCTATGGCATAAATTTTTTTTATAAAAAAAAAAAAAAAAAAAAAAGATAAAAGACATTATCAGTTTATTATTTTATGTTAAGTCATTCATTTTCATAATTAGGAATGTGTTCTTTTCTGTATTATTTCTATATTTTCTTTATATTAAATAACTGTATATTACCCATCTTCTGATTTCTCAATTGAATTATTTAAAAAAAAAAGGACTTATTAACTGCTAGATGGTGTTCTTGTCTGGCATTATTGAGTCGCTTGTTTTCACATTGATCTTATTTTATTACCGTCGAATTAACTTAAATATTGTAATATGTTAAGCTAAATTAAATCTAAAAAAAAATCGTATATCATATTCAGAAGAAAAAAAAGTTATCAACTCTTGTTCAAATATTATATGGTCATGATTCAATTGTATCAGTCCACTTGTTGCCCGCAGCAAAGGATTGGTCACTGTCGCGGCTTTATGGTTGGGGTTACCAAATTGCAAGTGGGATTTGCGGTATCGCTGATGACTCATCATATGAAAAAGGCTAACGGATGTTAAATCTATTCAGGTTCCAAATTCTCAAGTTGACAAGGTTTTGAAGTTTACAGAGTGGATTGCCAACTTATATGTCCTCCATATCTCTTCAATGTAGCTTAAAATTTTGATGTTCAGATTAACAATCAAATTATCCAGTTTGTTGTGTAAAACAACCGTCATTTTTAAATTAACATTCTTCACTCAAAATTTCAAATTTCATTTTTAAAATGCTTCGGATTGTAAAATAGTTTTGAAACATTTTACTATACTTTGTCAGATGCATTTTTATTGTTGAGATATTTCTTATGTGTAATGCAGCATTTCCCAAACTATAGGGCGTGGCCCTTAAGAGGGCATATTGAAATGACGAAATTAAAAGATTATATTTGTGTTTGAAATATGTAAATCATTCTGAAACATTCCCAAGATCATATATTACATTCCAAAATCGTCGGAATAGTCTTGCTGATAGCAACGCAAAGAAAAGGATCGTATTTCGGAAAGGTGTAGGCATATTTCCGTGGCATTTAACACACCGGTTGAGCGAAACGTTTATATATACGCCGATGGTAGAGCTAAGAAATTAAATAATGCAAGAAATCATTTAAATCAAAATTTATACCACTGTATCTCGAATTAGAGACTTAAAAAAAGTACATTTTTCTCGGATTATGTAGTTCGAGGAAAAAGATAAATCGGCAGGCGTACTTTACCACTTAAAATCGAGGGATTTTTTTTTCTTTTGTAGTCGGTTAGTCTCAATACCATTGGGAAATTAGGAGAAAAGTCAGTGGAGGAATCATCTCATTCTACTTAATTTGTTCCGTCTTTACTACGGAATGTTGATTTTTGTTGCTTATTTTGCACAAGAATGCCGTGAGTCGAATGATTAGGAAGATCCAGTTATACCGAGATTACTTTCATTTTTTTCCGCAATGAGAAAGATATATTCGAATTTGATAAGATACCTTTCGATTAATAGAATAACAGTCTGTGCTTTTAATCTTTTGCAGTATAGCGCAGTAAGGTGTAACTTAAGTTCCAATTCATAAGTAAACTACCATACTAATAATAAATCACTGAGTTTTTGTAATTCTTAAGCGATGCTTCTTTTTATAGTATGTACGCGAGTAAACACACGAGTAATTCGGTAAAGTAAATACGAAAAAAATGCACATAATACAATTAAAACGTTTTATTTAAACTTCCTAAATCAAATAAACGTGGGACATCCCCATAAAAGGAATTTAAAATGTGTGATATTTACCATAAGAGACAAGGTCTAACAAATGTTGAAAAGTTTGGGTTTTTTTACGAAAAAATATTATTTTATTTATTTATTTTTTTATAAATGGAGGGATTCTAAAAAATAAAAAGTGTTTAGATTGTTAAAAATTTAAGGATAATTGTGTTGTTTATAGATATGTGTAAGTATCTATCTCGTTGCCTAAATATACTGATCGCTTACAAATGGAATATTTAAAAGTTTTAAAATACAGTATTATAAAACAAATATACGAAAAATGTATCTGTGAATATTTATGGAAAATAGGATGATTTTTTTTGTCTCAAAAAGTATTCACAGAGCTTCTCCAGAAACTTAAGCAGTCTAAGAACTTTAGAAAACGTTTTTCGTCGATCAATTTCAGGTGAGGGAAAGCGCATGCTGCTTGAATTCATGTGGTACTCGCCAATCGCCATTGACAGAGTGGTCAACCTTCTGGAGGTTGACTTTGATACCCATGGCAAAATATGTTAATTATATTTACGTACAAAAATACCATGATTTTAATTAATTCTTTGTTCCGTGGGATTGTGTGTTTGTAAATTTCTTTAGTAACTTCTTGGAATTGAAAACTTTGAAAATGTCTGGGCCTTTTATAATCTCCAAGACTAAAATTGGTTTTGGTTAAGACTAAATTTGATGGTATTTATTTTCTCATCAACCGCAATAGTGATTTGCATGTTTAGGCAATGACGATGACATGAAGTAATCACTTATATCACTTGCGAATAGTCATAATTTTACATGTTCAGTTTTTATAAATGGAACTCTTCTTGTTCTCGTGTATTTTACTAAAATGATAGTAATTTAAGTAATTTTATAGCATGGTAAGAAAAAAAATATTATCAGACATGAAACCTAGCTCATTCTTTCATGGACTAATCACTGAAGGGTAAATAATTATTTGTCCAACTCACTCCTTGAGTTAAGAAAATAAAAAATAAATAAAAAGTTGAGTAAAATGTTGCTCGTCACTCAATTTTTGACAAAGATAGAGTACTTCTGATCAAAGAAACTTTTTCTCTCGAAACCAGAATCGCTGTAGTTTATTTGAACAATAGTGTTTTTCAAGCGAAAGAATAAGGCAAATTTGTAGGATATTAATTACAGCTGAAAAATGCTCATTGTAACATTCGTATTGGATTATAAAATTATTTTTTATAGTATTTGTTGGGAATTGCCTGCAAATTTTAAAATTTTTGAAGTAGAACGCGTATTACATGAACTATAAATAACTAGGAAGGCAATAAATAATAAAAAAAAATTAAATGTAACATTCTCAATGGGTTATAAATTTATTTTTTACATTATTAAGAATTTTCTTGAAAATTTTTAAATTATAAAGTTGAACCTTATTACGTAAACTATTAGAAACTAAAAAGGAATATCTCGGAAATTACAGATTTGTTCTTTGTAATTTAAAATGATATAATTGGGCGACTTACTTTCTTATTTATATTTTCTCAATGATACATTAGTCGTTAGATTCTTTAGAGAGTTCAACTAGAACAATGTTCACCAATAATCAAAAAAACAAAACTGTTTTGGAAACACGAAATACAGTATCTGAAAAGAATGTTTTGTTAGAATTGAAATTGAAGATAACAAAATTGAAACAAAAAAACATTTGATAACGTTCTTTTTCTAGCAAGCTTGATTTACTTTGTCATGCTTGGTGAAAAGAAATACAGTGAAAATCACTTAACATGAAACTGAAATGTTTTTTCATGTTAAAAGAGTTTTGTGTTAAAGGATGTTGCAAAGGAAAAAGAAAAATATATGTTCAACAAAATTAAGTTTATTTTGCGTTTCATTTTCTTAGATATGATTCTATGCATGCATTTAATAAAAACAGTTCAAACATTTATGTAATTTACTCTCCTTTTTTAATTGTTGTTGATAAAGTAAGGTTAGCCATACCAAAATCTTAACAGACTTCCTTTTTCGTCTTTTGATTACCAGTCTCAAGTAGCTCCATCTTTATTTTAAGCAAAATAGCAGATTGCTTTTTCCTTGAGCTCTTTGCCATGGTACTTTAAGAAAATTCAATGAAAATAAAATAAATTCGAATTCAACTCACTGGTTTTTACTCCCACTGCGATGTACTCGTCACCGAATTTCAAATATCCGTTGAGAGATGAGTTGTTTTTGTGTGACGTGAGTAGGAATGAAGGGTGAAAGTAGCTTATATAAACAAAATTCGCTCGTGTCAAAGGCTATTCCGAGGGTATTTTAAAGCCAAGTTAAACTCCTTTGTACGAAACATGTGAATTCAACTTTCTCTCATTTCACACCCCTCTTAAATACAGCCTGGGAGGCAGGTGTGTTTTGTATTTCATTCATTCCCAAAAAAGAAATCTTTTCGTGTTAATCGATTTTCGTTTCGTGTTAAAAGAACAAAAATACATAAAAATACGTAGTAGTTTGGGAGTATTCATGTATTATTTCGCGTTAAATGTGTTTCACTATATATGTTATCAGTTTAATAACAAAGCATTTGTCACGAGTTCGAGCCCAGTACCCCAAAAGACCCGTCGTGTAAGGCAGTGATGCACGCTAAATCTGTCGAAAGCAAAAAAGCCCTCCCGTTGGTGTGGTGTTGTAGTTAGGAGAAGGGGTGCCAGCTCAGGTGCCGTCCACGTCACTTGACCATGGTTCACTTTGTCCGTCGCCAAAAGCATTCGTGTAGCTGAAGAGTGCGACGTTAATATTCACTCACTCACTTAATATAACAAAGCATCTTTCATTGAAATATAATTTATTTTTAAGTACCAAATCCCGTTTCTTTTAAGAAATAATTTGCCTTTTTTATATATTAAATACCAATTAGCATTGTATTTTCCACAACAAATTTTACTTTATAAAATGATAAATTAAAATTCTCTGCGTGAAACAACGTAGATCCTTTGTCATTTACGCTTCTCTTGTGAATCCCCCTTTGTGATCTTAATAAATCTACTCACATTCTTAATCTGTCCTTCATGGTTGCCGTCAGGAGAAATCAAACTTCAAGGAATTGTCTCTTGAGACGCAAGGCAACCGCCATACTTTTCACAGATTCATTAATTCATGACAAGAAATGTAGTATGCTGTGTAGTGAAAAGTATATATCTGTACTCGAAGAGAATAATCAGTTGAGTTTCATTTTCTGGAATATCTCTGGCAGCAAAGACAGTTACAAATTACAGAATGAAGGGATCTGAGGGCACACAATTAGCAGAGACGTTGATTATTTGTTTGAAAATCTGAATATTTACATTCTTATGTTCATCATTCAAAATGTGTACTAGCTAACTCTGAAATTGATTTAATTGAGTGGAAGGAAAGTACTAATTTTTCCATGGATACAACACAGAAAACTGGTGGAGAATAGGAAAACGAAATTTTTTTCAGCTCTGATGAAAATTGAGCATGCTAAGAAGATACTAAAAATGGTCAAACCGAGAAGAAAAGAGCTTTGCCTAAGAAAAAAAGAGTTGCCTAATGCAAACTGTGGGGCGCGCTCTCCTACAGAGACGTGATAACTCAAAGTCGTAAAAGAAAAGATTGAAAAAGTTGTAAACAAAAGATTATTTTCAAAAAGAAATTATAATTTACTGAAAGCAAACAAACAAAATAAATTCTGACGTAATAAAAAATAAGGTATACATTTACTCTGATATAATAAACTTATAAAAGTATCAGTACTGCACAATGTATTTCATAATTAAGGTAACAATATTATAAGAACAAGGCTAATAATTACCAGTGATCCCATGGTCTTGTCATATATAAAATTATATACAAAAGTTAACACTCATCTTGATAATTTGTACGGTTTATGATTGATCCAATAACTGCCGATAAAAAGTTACGCGATTCGCTCTCCAATGTCTCAGTTTTCCAAGTGGGCACACGTATGTGATGTATTGAGGGGGAGGGAGGGGAGAGAAAAGGAATAAATAAGCAAATCCTCGAAAAAATAAGTAAATCCTTCGCAAACTCTGTCAAAGTCCTTTTGTTGCATTCCAAAGCCTTTGGAATAATTCTATGGATAGCAGTGCACAGAAAATGTCGTACTTCGAACAGACGTATATATACGTCCGGGCAATTAACACTTTGGGTGAGCGAGACGTTTAAATACGCCGGTGGCACTTAAGAGGTTAAAGTCGCATTGTATCTTTAGCATAAAGTACTGTATAATTGAATTCAATTTCTCGTTATTCTCCCGACCGGGCCCCCCGATGAAAATTATGTTTGAATATTCGGTCACAAATATTGAAAGTTTGAGTAGCATTGGTCTAATGTAATTAATGTAAAGTAAACGGCATTTTTTTCAATAAATTCTTGTTTTTATTTTATACATTATCTTAGAAATATATTTTGTTTTTTAAAATTACGTATATCTGGTTCGCGAATTCTACTTTTTAACCCGTTCAGGACCATGATCACACATATGTGACTAAGCGTCTCTCCTTCCAAGGCCCACGGTATCACATATGGGATTGCGCGTTCCTTGTCCTTGATCACACCAGTGTGATCTGAGTTTGGAACGTTTTCATATTGATTTTAACAGGCACTAGTTGGTGGTTTAAGTCCTATTTTTTTCGAATAATGTTTCAAAGAACATAGAAATTTAATATGCGTTTTCGGTTACGAGTTTGTTTTTTTTTAATCAGATCCGCAATATAATGACTAATTAAAAATAAAAAAAAAACGATGAATTAGCTGTTATTTAAAATATTTGTATCAGTTGCAGCCACAACAAATTTAAATGGGAGTTAATTTATCATTTGGAATTTGAAAAACAGTATTTTGCAAGTTTTGAGTCTATTTTATTTTAATCACCATAACGAAAAAAGTATTTTTTTTTATTAAAATAAAAACATTTTCTTTAAAATACGCCTTTTTTTAAATATAGCGAAAATTTTTGTAGTGTATATTTTCAGATATTATCAGTGACAGTAAATTGTAAATTTTAACGTATTTGATTGCATTAATAATTTTATATGAATTTTTAAAGGAAATTATAGGCTTAGCGGGGAAATTCGTCCGGTCCCGTGCGTTCGTATACTGTCGGAACGTGCGTGTCTGGGGAAACGCTCCGTTTTCCTTCCGCCGATCCTGAAGGGGTTAAAAATCTTAATGAGTTAGTATTATATTAATAGTTTAAGCGAAAAATTAGGCCATAAGTTTTTAATTCTGCTTGCTCTGGTTTTGATTTTGAGAAAATCAATGATAAAGTGAGAGTTAGGAAATTCAGTATTTGATTTGTTTACGGCATTGCTACAAAAAACAATATATGTATTTATATATATATTTACATTGAAGTTATTCATAATATTGAGTATTTCATTAGAGTTTAGAATGTTATTTGTGAGGGAGAATGCAACACAACTGTTATCTTCGGTGTTTTCAATGAAATTTCCATTTCATTCCATGGTCTTGGAATGGGGACGGTTTTTTTCTGACACCTCGAATTACACTCGGAGTTTCCGGCTGGCAAGAGTCCAGCCAATGATCTTCCTCACGGCCATCGGTTGCCGGGCGATGTCGGATAACTGGATCCCGTAATATTTATGGAAGCACGGGTGCTTAGGAACGCTGTTATCCTACCCACAAAAAGAAGGTTATCTTTCAGTTGCGTGACGCAAAAACATCACAAGGTGTGGACAACATGGGAGATGAAGAACTCGGGGAGCCCCCCCTTTCAAAATGTGATTAAATTCATCATAAAAAATTAAATATATGATGAATAAAATATAGTCGCAGTTTTATTTAATTTATTTACTATGCTAATTTTATATTGTCTAAAGCTTCGATCACATTTAATTTTAGAATTAGTAATATGAGATAAATATACCGTATAACAGGGGTGGCGAACATTTATGGATAAACGGGCCAGTTTTTCTACAGAATTATTTAATGAGGTATGGACGTGCCGTTTTGACTTGTGATTATTGAAAAAATAATAAAACTAAGTACTAACAACTCAAAACTCTTTATTTGCTACTAAAAATATCTTCTGCACTGTATAGCTGTAAATGCTTTAGTAATACCTGTAATTCAAATTATAGTAACATTAGTGTAACTTATATTGTTGATGATTAGATGACAAATAATTTATATTAAGATTGTAAGATGTTTCTTTTAGTAGAATGTTTGCTAAATTGGAGTCATCTGTCAAATGGTTTTTAAGCAATTAATTATTTATGCTGTGGTTCACTTTTTTGACAAGAGGTTTTTGTGATTTGTCTCAAAATGCCGTTTTACAGACGAAGTTCTGCATACCGCTGTTCCAGAACAAAAAACATACACCACTCTGTCGCCTTTACTAATCATGCCATATTTCTAGATTCATCGTTTGAAATTTTCGGTTACACTATCTTGTAATTTTTGCTCTTTTGCTAAACAAGATATGTTAAATAACATCAAAAAATCGTAAATGTAACACAAGTAACCTTTAAAATACAGTTGTGTTGACGAAATTGACTGTGCTATGCGCGGGCAAACTTTGCATCATTAGCAGCTGTAGCTTAAGACGTAACTAAAGCAATAACTAAAAGACAAAGCCGCCCCTTCCCCAAATCCATCACATACGCGCGTGCGAATATATGAATAATGGCGGCACTGGGGAGCGAATCGCGTGAAATTTTCATCGACAGTTAAGGTGTTAACCCAGCTTTTCTCAAACTGTGAGGCATGCCCCCCTAGTGGGGCGTGATAACTCTACGAGGAGGGTGCAAGCATATTAAAATTTGAAAACAAAAGATTATTTAATTTTTTTTTTAATTTATTGAAAGTAAACAAACAAAATACATTCTGACATAATAACAAACAAAATACATTCTGACATAATAACAAACAAAATACATTCTGATATAATAACAAACGAAATACATATTTACACTGATAAAATACACTTTTAAATGTATCAGTACTGCACAATGTCTTTGATAATTATCAATAATTAGCTAAGAACAAGTTTGATAATTACCAGTGATCCCATGGGCTTGTATTAACACTTATCTTGATAATTTGTACCGTTTCTAATTAATCCCTTATCTGCCGATTAAAAGTTACAAGACTTGCTCCCCAATGCCACTGTTTTCCACGTAGACGCGCGTATGTGATGTTTTTTTGGGGGAAAGGGGGGAATGAATGAATAAGCAAATACCCTGAAATAACTAAACCCTTCGTAAATATTGTTAAGGTTTTTTTATTG
>BMAV01024125.1:23855-76349 GCA_019973955.1 Trichonephila inaurata madagascariensis
TAATACGATTCGTTAAAGATCCGTCACAACTGCATGATTACATTTCTGCATGTTATATAAAAGTAAATGTGCCTTTCATGGCTATCACACTTCTGAACTTACTCGAAAATATATCTCACTTCCTTCGTCTAGAAGACTATTTAAACTTGTTCTCTAGGCATACACCTCTAGCCATCTTAGATACGATTTTTTTATTGGCCGCAAAATTCTGAATTGTTTCTAATGTTTTTCAATAAATTAAAATGCCACAGACCTGGAGGGAACCTTGTACACACTTTTTTCCTATTTATTGAATGTAATGAAAGTTTGTATCGACGTTTTGAGAAGCAGTGATGTTTTATATTTATATAGGGGAAAACGTACACTTATACAGAATTTTTTCCGACATGCTAAAATAAAACAATACCTAAATAAAAAATGTTTTCTTTGCACGATATTTTTATGATGTAATAGTTAGCGTTGAATATTTTTTGAAAAAAATTAAAACATATTGGAGAGAAAAATAAAGCGCTACTTTTAAAATTCCCTATTGTGTCCAAATAAAATCTGTATCCAATTATCATTTTTTTTATTATTATTATTATTTTTAGATTTTAAATCCGTTCAAATTCTCATAAACCACTTTAAGGCTGTTATTTATCAGTTTAAAAAGGGTATTTTTTTATTATAATTATCTATTTTATTTTGGTAAAGTAGCTTAAAGATTTAAATGATAATTCATGGATAAAAATGTTAATTATTCAAATCTTATTTATGAAATTTCCCTTTATATTATGCCATACAAAAATGTCTTCATATTTCTTTCGAACTCTTTGGTTACTATGATAAAAAAAAAAATTTAACATTTAAATTTTTCGGTTCTTTCTTTCTGTAATTTCCTTTAAATAAACCAATATTTTGTCTTTTAATCTAATTGATGAATCTTGAGAAATATATATTTTTTTAATATGCCATACTATATTATTACCATAATTAAATTCTTCATAAGCTATTATTGGTCATAATTCTTTTTCTGCCCACAAAGAGAACATTATAAGTTTTGGGGATGTATTAAGTGATACATTTATTTTGAAAGTTTATATAAATTGTATCTTTTGGAAAAAGTTACAATTTTTTGTAAAAACCGAAATCTATTCCTTCAAGAATTTAATACACGCACACCTCTTCTGACTTTTGTTTGTGTGTTTGACATAAGTAGAATTATTAAGTTGCTTAAATTTTTTTTTATTTGTATAAATATCTAAGCGGTATTTTTAAGTTATGGCGCAATGGTTACTTCAAAAGAATTCAGCATTTTTTTTCTAAACATAATACATGCATATATTTCATTTTCAAAGTTTAGCATGAAAATTCGACTGCAATTTCCTCGTCAAATTACTTTTTTAACATTTGAGTTTTCAATTCCAGTAAATCCTTTTTAGGTATGCATTTGGATATACTTATTTTGTGTGGACCTACAGATAGAGAATATTAATTTTTTATTCCAACTCTAGAGATTATACTTTTTGAGTTCAATAGTTAATGCCTGTTACTCTGGATATGTGAAGTTTGTTTACTTATCATCGCATGCAGGTATTCAAATTGGAATTTACATCGTTGCCGCTTAAATAAGAAATTTCAAAAGCAAAACTTTCTATAATTTGCGTTTTTTGTTGGAATGAACTGAAGGATATTTTTTGGCACTTAAAATTCATTCTGGACCTATTTGATGTAGTTGGCTCGTCTTTGGTGCCACTGGGAAATTTAGAGAAGAATTATCGGTAAAGCCCATCTCATTCAATTCAATTTATGTTGTTTCTGACCCAGACGGTTTGTTTATTTTATGCATGAATTCCGTGAAAAGAATGATTTAAGAGATTCATTTAATGAGGGTTGCTTATTTTCATTTGGATTTAATTAAATATTTATTATAGAAGAAGGTGATTTAATAAAAACAAAGAAAATCTCTGTTTATATCTTCATTTTGTAACATTAGGAGATATTCCACTATTATATTTTACATTTTAAACATTTTAATCTAGTTTCCTTTGTAAAAATATCCGTTACTAGTTTACCTTTATTAAGAAATATTCGTGCAAATAATATTATTTTGAATCATTTTTTTTAACATTTTTGTGGTTATTTAATATTAATATGGCTCCTTTCTGAGGGCATTAAAAATAAATTCTGGTTCCGCGTCTGGAGCAGTGGGCGTAATCTGCTTTAGATTTGCTACTGATTATGACTTTTTGCACGATTACCTGTATGGAATGGGAATGAAAGATTCAAACTCTAATCCATTTGTGATCCTGACTGAGGATCATCTCAAAATATGCTCTGTTGTTTTAAACTATATATATTTTTTAAAAAATTATAGTTGTCTGGACCTTAAATGATATTTTTTGTTCCATATTCCATTGGCCTGCTTGTCGAATTTTGATTGAAACGTTGGAAACAAACATGTGATTAAAAAAAAAAACCTTTTTTTTTTAAACGCAGAATTATGTGGTGGGCTAAAAGAATAGCCGAAATGTATTACTAAAGCTAATATATTTATATGAAATCGGACACTACTCCTTAAAGCAGTGATTGCCAAACTTTTTGACCTCATGGACCAGTAAATTCATAAATTAAATCCCGCGGACCACTAATAGGATTTTTTAAGTGTTAAATTATTGTTATGAATCGAATTATGTTTCAATGCATCTTAAAACATAATTTAACGTTATGAGTAATTATAATCCTCATTTTTCTGAGCACCAGCAAAACTTTCTCTCGAACCACCACTCTGCCTTAAAGTATCACATATATTTGCCATTGATTGTTCTATTATCAGAAACACCATTGGAAAGATTCGTGCGAGACAGTGGGCAAATATTTCTTTTACATTTCTCATGTTATCATCTTTGTAGTGAAACTTAATTCTTTTCCTATATTTTTTTCTGGTTATTTGTTAATTTTTTAGTCCATGGGTATCATAAAATATTTTTCACAAAATTCTATACAGTGATAGTGTTTGTCGAAAACGAAAAACTGTTGCTGTTAATTCTTATCCCTAAACCATCTGATATATGTGAGTTCAGCTGCAGAAGGTTGTTGACCACTAAAAAATCTATAATAATAAGTGGATCGGATCTTCTTAGAAAGTCCAATGCATCTCAGATTGTTATCCGGGGAAGCTGGGTGGTTACAGCATTTCTTAAATTCGTGGATTTTTCTGCTTTATCATATGAAAACCATTTTAAATGGCTTCTTGTTATTCTAGCACACACAGTTTGGGAGCCACGGTCATATTTGATTTCCAGCATAGTACCAGGGGATGTTTCGGTGTGCTATTGATGCGTAGGTCAAATACGCCGTATTAAATTCAGTTTAGATCTTG
This sequence comes from Trichonephila inaurata madagascariensis, assembly GCA_019973955.1. Taxonomy (NCBI): domain Eukaryota; kingdom Metazoa; phylum Arthropoda; class Arachnida; order Araneae; family Nephilidae; genus Trichonephila; species Trichonephila inaurata. The sequence continues at coordinate 27,217 of BMAV01024125.1, forward strand.
TATTAAGGTACAGTTCCTGATAAGTGAGCCAAGTGCTTATTTAACAAGACAATGTAATGGTAATCAGTCCTTCTCACTAATCCACGGTCTTCGGATAACTAGAAAATTTCGAATACGCCGAATCACGTTTGTGAATACACATGTGCAAAAAGTCTATACATGGGGACTAAATACCCACCGCTGTGTCATATTTTCTTATCAAGGGATTCAAAAGCTCTATTTGAACTTGTAAAATATCCAAGCGATGTGAGTTGCAGAAAATAAATATAAACTCTTGCATTGAGACTATCAAATGAGGCTTGTATTCATATTTTTGCGATATTTATGCCTTAATATTTAATATTTTCTAACTTCTTAGTTTTGTTTTATTTTTTTGTTGTTGTTATTTTGCTTCCATCATTTACTTATATTTTAAGGGGTCATGGTACAATTTCCACAATTTTTTTTTAATTTAATGGTTTTCAAAAATTTTTTGTTTGCTTCCTATGGGTATGTATGATGAAAAACAGATTTTGTGCTCACAATTTCAAAAAAGTTAACCATTTAATTTTTAAGGGATAAACTTGAAGTTTATGAAGTGATTGTAAAATGCTACTCCTCCTACAAAAAAAAACGTAGACGTATGAAAAATTCATTTATAAATACTTCAAACTAAGTATAATAAAAGTTGATAGCAGTTTTGCGATAACAAGATGGATATTTGTACAATACTTCTTTTTATGTGTGCTTATTGAAAACTCCTTAAAAAATTTGTAAATTCTAACTTCAATTTTTTTTTAAAAAAATAAGCATTGCTTTGATTGAAAAGTGCATACCAACTTTTGTTTCATGTACTATTAGCAACAAATGAAAAACATTTCCAATTATTAAGCTCAATAGGAAAAAAAAAAGTTTTAGCATTTTGAATGATAACGAAATAGTTATTTTATCTTTCTGAGATAAGTCACTGTGATTCATTTAGCATTGGAATGTGAATAAAAACAAAAGTAAAAGTTATCATAACTCTGCGTTTTTTAAACTTAGAGTTTTCAAATTTTGTGAGTTTGTAGAAATGTATATAAAAAAGATTATTTAGACTAGAAAAATTACATTTGATTTTTTTAACCGATTTTTCTCAATTGAATCGTACTGTGTCCCCTCAAATTTACTCCGGATGCTCGGAAAATGGCTTATACTTGAACACTGTAGGTCAATAGTACTTTATTGACCAAGAATAAGAACTACTTTTGAGACAAAAATGCGATACAATGCAAAACATATATTCTAAGTTGCTTCTCTAAATAATCACCAACTCGATGTAAATGTTTACAAGAATTCACAGCATTAACATTAAATACCTTACAATAGAAATCCACTTCTTGGTCATTGAACCCACAAAAAAAACAGCTACTGTACTGTTTGAATTAGTTGGAACAAACATATTTTTTTCTTGCTTGATATGGTATGAGTATAACATTGATGTCCCAAAAGGGTATAAATCCGTTATATCTGCCTAGAGGTAATATGATGACTTGACTTGACTTTGACTGTAATTTACTCGTTTGACTGGTTTTAGTGTATCAGTAGCTCAGTTGTGGGCATTTCGTTGAAGCACATGGTGGTGTAACACATATTACTTATACTTGCTCAAAGATGGATATTATTCAGAGGAAACATTCTAAAGTAATTGCTCTTAGCAAACACACTTCTATCACTGTGAGAGGTATAGCTACGACAGTTGGTGTGACCAAATCAAGAGTTTCAAAAATTTTAAGATTATTTCAAGATTTCGAAACATCCTCTCCAAAATGAAAAGGAAAACGTGGGTGGAAGCGGAAAACTACTCCAAAAACTGATACAATTATAATAAGAAATTACAAAATAAATCCAAGGAAGACAAGCACAGACCTAAGAAATGATTTATTGGATCATAGTTTTGAAGTGAGTATCTCAATTGCACGTAAAAAGCTTCTGGAAGTTGGTCGAAAGGCAACAAGCTCGAGGGAAAAACAATTTCTAACTCAAAAATAGTGGAAAAATATTCAGCACGGGCACAAATATACTGATATCGGATAGTTAACGACTAGAAGAAAGAGATTTTCAGTGACGAAACACATTTATTTGTGCAGGGATATAAATGAAGTGCATTAAGACAAAGTGTAGGTAAAACTCTGCTACCAGATCATATCCAACAGACTGTAAAAAACCCTTCAAAAGATGTTTCGGGTTTTATCACAACAAATGCACTGAAAACTTAGTTAATTTTATAGACATGATCACAATTCTGTCAAATACATAGAAATATTATGCATTAGAATTGTTCATTTCATGATAACATTTGACTGGACATTTCGACAGGTCTTGTCTCTTTGTCACAATTCGATATTAGTCCAGACTTTTATGCAGGAAAATAAAATACAAGTTCTAGTTTGGCCTGGTAATTCATCAGATCTAAATATTATTGAGAAGTTATGGGGTATTTTCAAGAACCGGTAAGCTAAGAGGAATTGCACGACAACAGAACAGATGATAAAAATTGCTTTTTCAACTGTATTTCCACGATGATAAAGTAAAGAGTACTACACAGCAGAGCCAATGCCAAAACGTGTTCAAGAGGTCATTTCTGCTAAAACAGAACATGCTTCATACTAATATAGATATTTTTCAGTCTAAATATATGTAATGTTTAAAAGCTGAGATTATTGAAAATATCACTTTTTCAATTTGAACTAATTAATTCGAAAAGTATACCAAGTATACCAGCTTTAACATTCGTTGAAGATTGAGCGTCCTCCCAGATCTCCTACCAGCTTGTGTAACACAAGGAATTCAAGATCAGGATTACACGAAATGAGTTGCGGTCGAAGTTTTTGGTTCCTTGCCTTTCAAATCATCCATGCGTGGGCAGTATTTGAGTAGTCTGAGCGACTTCATTGTGGCTCGAAGAGAGATTCCATGTGTTGCATACACTATCGATACATTTCATGATCAATTTTTATAAGTGTGCATTTTTGCTCGTATAATTCCTAGTGTGTCTACGTGCTTCAACGTTCGATTAGATTTACATACTACGCAACAATAATTTCCGTTTTTCGAACGAAAATACCAAGAAGTAATGACTTACCTCTCTTTAAACTTGTAACGATCTAGTTGAGAAGCATTACCATTTCTTGTGGGACAAGTGTAACATATTTTGAACGACCTCCATATGCATTGAGGTTTTAAGGCTTGGGGACCTTGTCCCAACTTCCATAGGTGACTCAACTGAGTCTTAATAAGATTATAATCCGAATAATTTTAATCGTCAAACGTTTTCCTGGACATATTCTTTACAAAAATTGGAAATTTCGAGCTATACACCACTTGACAATAGTGGCAAGACTGCATGTGACTGTCATGTGACTCATGCTAGTAGAACCCTAGGCTTACTACCATACACTGTCATTGCTCATTTAGCCTAAAAGCAGAGGTTGATCGAGTTGGTTTGTGCTTAATTTGTGAGAAAGTGGGTCACTCGCGTTTTCTTTTACGGGTTACCGTTTGTAGAATATTTAGCAACGTATGCTGTACACTGTATATACTTAAAAGGATTCCCAGCAGGGCTAACCTTTCCATAGAAGTACAGGGCCTCAAGAGATGTGTCTGTATATTCATGATATTCAAATTTTATTTTTTTTAATAAAGACAAAAAGAATCAAAATAATTCGGGTCCGAGGGCTTAGAGGTAGCGTGCCCACTTTGAAAGAATAAGTTTGTGGCTTCGACGTCGGCTGGAGTGGATATAATTTCTGGAGGCGAAATCTTAGAGACTCATGTCATATGAATATGTACCCTGTAAAAGAATTGTTGAGTATCAACTAGGCTTTTGTACTCTCGGAAAAATTAAAACATGGCAATATTAGTATCCGACGAGAGTTTGAACTGATAAAATTCAAACGTCATGATTTGGTAGAGGAAACCGCTACTAGGTGGTGCACCAATGTAATGGATTCCCCTCTTGGGGTGCTTCCAAAGGCTTAGTTGCTTGTAACATCGTGGATGGGTCGCGTGATGATGAGCTCACAGAAAATTATAGAAATAAAATAAAATTTTATTTTCTCAACTAAATAATTAATAATAATGCGATATGGAAATGTCTCTTTGCGCCAAGCCAGTATGTTCAGTCTCTTTTCAGACGTTGGATTTCATATCCACACACATGTCGGCATTGTCAGAAGGACGCTTCCCTCTTGTTCTCTGTAGTTCACTAGTTAACTTCCAAACCTCCGGTGGTGTTCATCCTCTTTCCTTTCCTGTTCCTCCAGGAAAATCCTCTTTCGTCTTGATTTCGAACTTGATATCCGATCTCCTCTCACAAAAAAAACACATTTTAAATTGCAGGGGCGAGTCCACTACACACCCCTCATCATTTCTCATTGGCTGGCCCACAAAAGTCTGCACACGGCCCTCGGAGTCATCAACGTCCTAATGGCGTGGACCTAACAATCGATCTCTCTGGTCTTTCTTGAATGCACCGGCACCAGACGGTTCGTACGAACATCTGGATACTTTGTCCATCACGCCACCATTGTTTCTTGAAGTCATTCTCCCGCCATGCTCCGAGGCGTTATTCTCCTCATTCAGACAGACCCCGTCAATTTTCACATGGTTGGGCACTTTTATGTCTATTATGACTCACAAGCATACTGTCGTTGCGAACCCGAGGTCAAACAATAGACAATAACCCCAAAGCCACGTACACTGTCTCCGACCCACAAACGAGTCACCTGTTCTAATCTATCAACCTAGACATGAATGGAAGTGTGTGGGTCGTATCAATGCGCCGTCGTTACATGCTAATATTCAGCCCATTGAAAAGAAAAGACTGTTGTTACATCCGTATGTGTGTGTTCTACTTCATATGATTACCATATAACGTAAATTTATTAGTTTAGGTGCAAGGAAATAGAGAAGACTAAAATAAATGTTTAGTATATATTAAATTTTTTTAATTTACAAAAAAAATACTGAAATCTTGTAAATATTTCCATCTAGCATCATATTTTATTGCAGTAACATTTAGTACAATTATTTACTAAGTGAAAAAAAAAAAAACAAAATTCCAAATTTAAAGTTTTTGTAACTTAAAAAATTTTTTTTTCTACATAAAAAAAATAATTATTGTCGAATATTTTGTCTTTTCCAGTCTGTGTAACAAAATTATTTTTTGCTCTATTGAAATCATTTTAAATATATACATATATATTTTAAGAAATTGATTTAATTCATATATTTTTTATGTATTAGAATAAAATACTGTCCATACCCTATACGTTTTTTGGGCATTCATGCACAAAGTCTCAATTATTTCTATCCATTGATCGGATTTCGGTATTTCCAAACTTTTCTAAAATAACGACCCAGAGAGATAGATACATATTTTTTCCTCTATACTGCGAATCAGAAACATTTTCTCTCAACTCCGTGTCGAAGTCTGGGAAAAGCACGCATATATAAAAAAAGAAATAGCCTATATGCGGATCAAAGGGATGATACATCATACTTTTTTCATGGACTATCGTCCTCCAGAGTTAAGGCTAGTTGCTTTTTATGGGTTTCTTTTCCTCCATTTTGCTATTCAGTGGTCGAAGTATGAAAATACTCAACTAAGTTTCGAGAAAGATTGGAAAGGATTTTTCAAGCAAGACAAGATTGGAAACCTTTTCATCTTTTCTTTGCGCGTATTTTCTTAACAGATTGCCTGAGGGGAACGGATTGTGGAATGAAAAACTGGCCATTTTTTTTTCTCCTTTTTTTAGATGCGGAAAAATATCCACTCTTTTTTTCTTTTTTTCTCTAGTGTATTGTTTCGCAGATTTTGCAAGAAAGGCAATGATAAATGAAAGCAATTGAATGCGGAATTTTTTATTCTTGTGGTAAGAATCCACACACCGGCATCTTGTTAGCTTTGTTACTCGGGTGCATATATCTTTGGTATTTGTGTCTCCATCTTAAAGGCATTTATTGTTGATTTGATAAATACGTTTTAAGAAATAAAATATATTTAAAAAAAAAAAAAAAATTGCAAAATGTTGCAGTTCTAAAAAAGTTTTTTTTATTGTTCTTGACTTTCTAAGGCATGAGTATGAGCTATGAGATTCGGAATTTTTTTAAAATATTGAATTCATTACTTTATTTTTAACGGACATTCAATTTTTTATCTGTTAAATGCGTTCATTATGAAACATTAAACCAGTGCTTCTCAAACTTTTAATGTTTTCTACCCAATTTTCAATCAACTTTTATCGTCCCCTCCTACTGCAATAACGATATATTGAATGCAATGAAAATGTGCTTTGACACTAAAGCTATAACACGAATTTAAATATAAACCACAGAATTATCAAGCTAAGTATTAAATTTTGTATATAACAAGCTCAGGAAAAAGGCACTACTAATTATTAATCTTGTTTTTAATGAGTTTATCAATTAATTATCAAAAACATTGTGCAGTGCTGATACATTTATTTAATCAGTGTAAATATGTATTTAATTTTTATTATGTCGTATTGTATTTTAATTTGCTTCCTTTCAGTGAAATAACACTTATTTGAAATCTTTTGTTTTCGACTGTTCAATATACTCGCCCTCCCCGTATAGGGATATCACGCCCTTAGGGGGCGCGCCAAACAGTTTGAGAAACGCTGAACTAAACTAAAATAATTGTGACAAATAATATTAAAATAAACAGTAGTGGTATCAATGTTGTTGTTTTTTTTAAAAGAAAATGCATTACATAACTTTTTTTACTAGGAAAATAATTGAAATTCATTAACTTAAATATGTACAGGTGTATAAAACTGAAATATGTTTTGCAATAAATAGAAGTATATATCCCTTTTATTTTTTTTAAAAGAAAGCATTGTAGTGGAATTTAGGAAACTATTTTTAATTATTTATGTAGCATCTGTTTAATGACGAATAGGTTCATTCTTCTAAAACGATAAAATGGAGGTGAGATTTGGAAGCTGAAGTTTTCAGAAGCTGCAAGATTTGTGAGTGAGATTCCTTTTTTTTTATAGAACACGCGTCACAAATTGGTTGATTAGTCAGAGGTTTAAGTTGCTATTGGCTACAAGTGTCCCGTTTGAGGTCTCCCAAAAGACGCAACATATGTGAAGGATTTCTATGTGGCTTTAAATGCATGGCGTTGTAGAGACGCCTAATTTTAGCAAGCCACATACAACAAAGAAACGAAATAAAAAAAAATAAAAAAACCTTAACGACAGTCCCGAACAGGGATTCTTTTCGTTCTAGTCATCTAAGGCATGCACGGCGTAGCTGTGGATCGTTAAGTCGGAGGATCAAATAAACACCCCTGCCAAGTTCAACAGCTGATCACCGAAGTGGTGACCAGGAATTGAACATTAGATGGAAGCACAGTCTAATGATACAGGTTGATTATGCATTCATTCCATAGAGAGTATAATTAAGACATTTTCAATAAATCACGTCTAATGATTAAAAAACGGCAACGTCGCACTCTTCAACTAGATTCGCCATTTCAAAAAGAGATTGCCTGCAAAGTCAATGCAAAAATGTTCCAACGACGCTAAAACCTACCAGATATGTATAATGAATGCAGTAATTTGCTGAGTAAAAAAACTTTCTCCCTGTATCGTTCAGAAAGTCAAACAGAAAAAACAACTTTCCTCTCTAGGAAGTGGGTATGCAGCGGTATTTCTTTCTGCTAGTCGTAAGCAACGAAGGATATGGATAAAAGTCCCTAACGACCGGCCTGAATAGGAATTCCTTTCGTCTCAGTCGTCTAAGGCGTCATACGTGAATGTGGTCAGTTCAAATAGCATTGCACCCAATCAGCACTCAAGCTCACGACTGGTCTTCCTCCCCTGTGTCACCAACAGCTTGTAGCAGAAATGTCAAAGAGGTATGGTAGCTAGACATCTGTCTCAAGACATCACTGTTGCATCTAGAAACATTAATAATGAATCCTTAATATGTATAACGCTAGCTGTGTGTGTGTGAGAGAGAGTTCATTTACGCCCAGAAACTAGTAGTGTGTGGGTCACTTACGGTATTTCAAATTACCTAGAACAAGATTATATTTGCCATATAGTGAAATCAGCTATGTCTTCAGATCTAGAGAACATAGAACACTTGTGGAGTGTTCAAGAAAGAGCACTGCATGTCAATAATATCCTCCAAGAATCCTTCTGACGTCAAAATCAGCAACATTGAAGGAACGGGAATCACTCGCAGAATCGTTGATCTATAGTCTCAATAACAGTACGAGAGTATCTCGTGACACTTGCATAGCTGTACAAGCTGTACACGTTTCTTATTAGACGAGAAATGCAGAGTTATGACGATTCCTATTTGGACCATTGTCTCTCTACATTGTCAGTATACATTAAGCTCCAATGCATTTTATTTTATTTTTATTTTTATTTTTTTTTTTGCGTAACAGCATAAATTATAAGTATACGAAATTCCCATGCATTAACAAAGCTTTGTCTCATTTTTTTTCTATGTTTAAATCTAAATTTTGGACATCAGTCTGTGCAGCACGTTGTATTGTTATCAGTATTATCCCTTAAATCGACAATTTCAAGAACACTAATATATTACTGTGACCATATTTTTTTCTATCTATATTGTCTTTCAATATTTCATAGAAAATCGATTTTCTGAGCCTTATTTTAAGACCATTCTGTGAATAAATATGTTATTGAATTACCCCTTTCAGTACTTCAAAACTCCCTTTGAGCGAAATAAATGTATGTTATATTTTCCCAAAGTTTCTAAGAAACAATTACTATTGATACATAAATAACAAGATGTATTTCAAAAAAATACTGCTTAAGTATTCAAAGATCGATACAAAAGAATTCTCGCTAGCATTAACTTTATGGAATTGTTATGTTTAATTTAACATTAATTATAATCATTACAAAACCTTTTTTCTATTAAAAAGAGAAAGAAATGTGTGTATTAAAATTTATAACATGTCTTAAATGGAAAAATAGTTAAAAGCAAATGGAATAAAGATTAATTGAGTGGAAAATAATTTTCACTCTAGTAATCTGCATATTTTTGCCCCCCAGTGAAAAATTTACACTGTCGAAATTAGTCAAAAATATAATTCATATTTATTGAAACAGAATCACACGGCTCATTAAATTATCAGTACATAAAAAAAAGATTTTTAAAAGTATTCTCAAGCATGGATTTTAAGTAATAAAGAAAAAAATGCAGTGGCAAAATGCTATCAAACATAATTTATTTAAAGTCTTTTGAAATATATATAATTTAATACATATAATACCCCTATACACACATAAATAAGAGTATAATTTTATTAATTTTTCCCATCTGATTCAACTACTTCATGCGTGACACACAAAATTCAATGGCACTTATAATTTAAAAAAAAAAAAAAAAAACTTTCATTAACTTCAGTTTTTGATATCACCGCTTGGTTAGTTTTATTGAACAGTTATTTTAAAATGAATACTCATGGTATAATGTAGTTTCCAAGATTAGATAAACATAAGAAAAAAGTTCCATATTTTATTCATCGAAGCTTTATGCATAAGACTTAATTTGAAATAAGTAATGTCTAGCAATGGACTTTTGGGACAGCAAAAGATACGTAAAAATATATCGCATACGATTTTTTTTTGTTTATGTTTCTGTGTTGTCCAAAATAATTCTAAACCGCTTGAAATATCAAGGAAGAAAACATACCCAGTTATAAAAATGATTGAAGACAAAAATACTTGAAGCTGTTTTTAAGTAGATTTCAAGGGTTAACCAATGGCAGTAATCAAAATGCCCTCGCTTCTCCAAGATACAGGTATCTGCTGGTACACTACACGAAATATAGAAAAAGAATTAAAAAAAAAGTTTCGATGCTCATTTTCTTTCGCGTGCTGAAGGAAAGTTTTCTTAGTGTGTGTGTTTAATGAAGATAAATGTGTTTCGCGCCATCTTTAGACGGATGCTCGTAAATCAAAGAAGGATGTCTTACTTTTTCCTTTTGTTAGGTAAATTTCAGCATATAATCTTCAAATACTTGCCTGGTAAGCTCTATGATATCTTTCATCCCTGAATTACAAGTTATGATGGTAGAAAGTTGAAAAAAATGAATCCGCAAGGACAAAACTGAATTAATGAATTGTATTTTTAACGTTTTATGTGTAAGGTTAAATATTTATAATGAGTCATTACCACTTGTGAACCGAGGTTATAAAAACTTTTATAAAGACTAGTTCAGTATAAGCGCGTTAATGAAAAAAAAAGTTGTATATATTGGAAGAATGATGTACTTCACTTCTGCCCGAATTGTTTTTTGTACAAATAAAACATTATTATAATTTAACAATTTCCTCCCTAACGCATTGTAGTTTTTAAGCTTAGATAACGAAACTTTAAAGAGACTCATTTATATTTTAAATATTTTGGGGCTCTTACTCATGTTTTCCTTTAATTAATCTAAGTTGTTCGATAAAAATATTTTATGAAGGCATCAGTGATGGAGACGAAAAGGCATGGGGGGGGGGGCTAGCAAGTGAAAGATGTACCATAGGGGCAACGGGGAATAGACTTTGGAAAGAAGGCGTTGTTAGTTTTACCGATACACTTACGAACTTTTTTTTTATGTAGTGTTCTGTATTTCTTCGACTTTATGAATGTAGAAAGATACTCAACACTCTGGTTGACGATTGTCTTGCAGTGAATCCCTGCTCATTGTGGCATCGACGGAAAAGAAGGATCCGATTTTCTGGCACAGAAGTGTATGCCCATTCTGCAAACCAGTAATAGCCATATGGTTTTTAATTCTGTAGAACTCTTAATTAAATTTGAATTTAAAAGTAGGTTTGCCACATATCTATAAAATGAAGCTAAAGGAAAGGGCATGGGAGTGTATCACTAGTTCAAAGGCAGTTATTCCAGTTTTTTTCATTCTGTAGCTGTGGCATTATTTAATCATTTGTTTGGACTAAATTGTTTGAATGCCCATCTTTTTAAAATTCGACTAAAGGACAATTCAGTCTCTAATTTCTGTAACTCTGAACAATTCATGGATTAGAAACACGTTGACGAATGCACTGCATTATTATATCCTAATTCCATTGTTCTTAAGTATTGGGAAGTTAAATTGAGACTAATGGCTTAGTAGCCAAATGTCTGTCATTTGTCTAAATAAATAGTTCTATAGTTTTGGAGCCAATTTGTTTCCATTACCTTAAGTGCATGTACGCTTTTATATTCCAGCAGGACCATACACGACCACAGGTTGCACAGAACCTGCCTTTTTGTACGGAACGATTGCCGTTTTAATATATATGACCAATAATTAGACAATCACTGTTCGGCACTTTTGCAGAGTGTATAAATATAATAGGTTGTCATATACCAACTAATGCATTTAATGCAGTAGCAGTAATGAGCAACCTGCGAATTTATATTTCCCCCGCTTATGTTTAGTTATGCTTTCTTATTCCCAAGTAAATAATTTACTTGATTGTTCATCTCAAGCTGATAATTCAAAACTCTTTGCAATGAAAGAAAAGAATTGAATGAATCGATTGAATGTTCTGCTCATCATGGGCATTAAATCCTTATTTTCTTTTGAAGAAAATGCACTTTACATGGCTGAATCCTTTCTTAATTTTGATTTTAATTAAAGCATTAATTAAACAAAGTAATATTTTCCTACTGCTTTCTGGGTTTTCTTTGAAAACTACCAAGTATTCGATTTTTTTTTTAAATCCTTGAATTTATTATGTATATAGGGTGTTGCCGAATTCAACCTACAAATTGAGAGGGGTGATCATAAGCAACATAGGCATCAAAAATCAACGTAGAACATGGGGTCGCAAACTCTGTTTAGTCGGAGTAATTTGCAAAATGTCCCATGAAAGGTGTGAGGTCGAGAGGAATGAAATGAGCAAAAAGAGGTAAGAAATATATTTATTACACTTAAGGCATGTTTACAATACGACGAGTGCATCACAGCGTGACGTATGAAACGCAACGTCAAGTGACTGTCAGAGGAATTGTTCGAAACTGCAGCCGTGTAGGTCATAGAACAGTTAACACTGACCAAAGATGGATTATCGGACGCGTTAAAACCAATCTGGCGATGTTAGCTGAAACAAATAGGATTTTTGACGTGTGATCTCCCACTGTTACCAGCGGCAGCGTCTCATACACATTCAGGTAATCCAAGATGAAGAAATCGATGTCCGGGGAGAATGGACGCCAAGTAACAGGTTCACAATGTCCAATTAACCTCCCGGAACCTATAGAATGAAGGTGGTTACGCCCCGCAATCGAAAAATATGCTGGGACACCATCGTGCATTAGCCACAAGTCCAGATGCACAGTGACAGGTACTCCCTTGAAAAACTCAGGGAGAACATGTTGTAGGAAAACAAGTTATTTCACGATATTCAAGCATTCGAGTTTTATATGTATATCCATCCTTGCATTCATTTGACTACTCCCTCATCTGGTTCATTGTTCTCCCAACGACTGCTATTATCGCGATTTTTCCCGACTAATCGCAGTTTGTAACTCCATGTGTTCTGTTGTGATTTGCCGTCCCCATGTTGTCTACAGTCACTGGTCTGAATTTTTTGTTTGAATTCCGCAACACACTGTATATTCCATATCTTACATTTATTGCCTCTTTATAGCAACAGAATGCTGTTTATAAGAGAATTGAAACACCCAACACATTTTATACAACGTTATGCAGCTATATTTACCGAAAGTATAAGACAGTGAAAATTTGCGTTCACATGACACAAACATGTTTTATTAGTTCAGTAAAATGTCAGTTTCACACAATGGAGAAGGAATAAATTAGAAATTTAAGAATGCCAAAAATTAAAACTTCTTAAATCACTTTATTATTTTGACTTCCTCAAAAGTTTGCTGAAATTATACTTATAATAATTTTAATGCTTCATGCACTGTCCGTCATTTCACTAGGTATTAATTAATTAAAACTCCTTTTCTATCCAGTGCTACAGTTCCTTCGTCTGTGTGTCTTAACAGTGCGGGGTTAATTTACTCTTGCATTCTTAATTGGTTATTATAATAAATTATAAGATTTCTTGAAAAGAGTTGTCTTAAAGGCACACTTATTAGGTTCTAGGTTAAAGCGTCTACGATGTCTTGGAGAGATTCATTCATCCATGATGATAACAAATAGAGCATCTCACGCAGTGAGACGTGTGTAAGCAGATAGGAAAATCCTCAAAAGTTATCACAGTTGAATTCCTTTCACACTAGTTCTGCTTTCGACATGGGTCTCATATTACGAAGTGCAGTAGCTACAGAAGATAAATTCAAGTTTGGAATCCATTCTTCCGGAGACAAGTTAAATATTCAAACCCGTATCTTCCCGGAGTCTTCTGAGGGTAAGGAATTGCTCCCGCTCGAATTTTCCCGCCTTTCTTGAATATGGAATATACTTTTTTACCTCTTTCAAAATTCATGTCTCTCAGCGAAGGAAAAAGAAATTGGAAGATAAAAAAAGAATAAATAAAAACGATGACTACGCGACTGTTTCCATTCCCGTCTTGAAAGATAGATTTTCGAATGCATGATATAAAAAAAATTATGCACTTCAAATGATATTCAAACGTTTTCTGTTAAAGCAAAATGACCCTCACTTTTTCCTTAAAATATGACTGTTAAGAGGAGTTGGAAACCTCTCTCTCTAAATATACTGACAATGTTAAATTCTCTGTTTTCGATGTACCTTTTCTCAAAATCTGTTTTATGTTCATGCTTGAAGTATATTTCATACAATTAAAATACACCTTTCTCATTATACTGAAATGAGCTTTTAGCTATTTTTGAATTTTTCAATAATTAACGAAATATTTTATCAAACATAGCGAAGTTTGACCCATTTTTCACATAAAAAAATTGTAAAAAATAAATTTTTGATTTTTTTACAAAAGGCTCATTTTAGTATATATAAGCTGTCATTATAAATATAGCATAAAAAATTTACGTACCTATGAACAGTAGTTTCTCAGAAAAGGTACAGCGAACATCAAAATTTACATTTTGAGATAAATTGATTTTAATGTATAGAGTGAGACTTCTAATCGGCTAGGAAATTAAAAAAAAAAAGGCTCAATTTACAATAAAAGATACATGTTTTGGTTTATATCAGACGTTCAACTTTTAAGCAAAAATGAGTACTTTGCTTACATTTTTCTCCACTCAAATGGGCGAGACTCAGTTTCAAAGATAATTTAAAAATAGGTTTTAAGGGCTTCTAATTACCCTAGAGGTTAAAGTAAGGTATTTTTAGAAAGTTTTAAATCTATACAATTTGAAAATGTAAAAATAGCAAATTGTCAAAAAATATGATTTTAGCTTTCGAACACGCCTTAATTACATAATCATAACACATAAGCGCACACCGATGGGGTTAGTTATTGTATTTTCCCCCATTCTTGTTACTTTGAGCTAGCTTTACCCTAAAACAGTGATTCTCTACCACTGTGTCGTGTCAGTTTTGTGTGACACCAATTTTTTTTAAAATATTAATTATACTCTGAAGTAAAAGAATAAAACCAGGAAACTAACAATTCGGCGGCTATTTTATACAAATAAACTAAGAGTATTCGTAGTATATTTGATTTATTATATCTTAGATATATAAAAGTGTATTACGCTTAAGTAAATTCTTCTTAACTTATTTTATTGTTAGTATGCCAACAAATTTTGAAATTGAAAAAAAAAGTGTAACACAACAAAAAGAAAGTCTGAGAAAGATTGCCCTAAAGGAAATTAATTATACTCATTACATATTTTCAATCAGAAAACCATTTCATACTCCACATGAATTCCTTTTTTTTTATCACACATATAATCTTCCCTGTCTAGAAATATCTACACGTATACTTCTCTCTGACTAAAAAAATTAACCTTAAAAAAATATAGCACAATTCAATCATTCTTTGAGGCTGATACATATAGCTTTGAAACGGTACAAAACCCTCTGCTGTCTGATTTCTTTATTTGACTATCACAATAATATTGATGTTGAAGTTAGAAGCGAATACTGTCAACAGATAAATGTTTAAACTGTCCTTAATCTTTCTTTAGATAATACATAAAGAAAGATAAAAAGTTACTACTATAACCTATGCTTAAACTTTCAATACTTGCGACCCAATGTTCAATAATAAATTTCATCGCGCGCCATCCAGGCAATAGCAATGTATTGAATTCGATAATATGTACTTTGAAGCTAAAGTTACAATATGACTTTAACCTCTTAAGTGCCACCGGCGTATTTAAACGTCTCTTGCAGCTAGTTGGTGAATTGCCCCGGATGTATATGTACGTCTGTCCAAAATACGATTTTTATCTGTTTACAGGCTATCTATAAAATTATTCAGAGGTCTTTAGGATGCAATAAAGTAACTTTGAAGTATTTACTTATTTTAGAGGATTTTCTTATTTATTCCCTTCCTCCTCCACCAAATACACCACATATGTGTCATGAGTGCAAAACGGTGTTATTAGGAACTGAATCGCTCAAATTGTAATCGGCAATTAAGGGATTATTTATAAACCGTACATATATATATATATATCATCATCAAGATTTATTAATTTTTGCATATATTTTATATATGACAAATCCGTGGGTTCAATGGTAATTATAAAATTTGTTTTTAGTATTATTAAATTCATTATATTATACATTATGCAGTATTGATACATTTATAATTGTTTTATATTAGTGTAAATATTTCTTTTCTTTCTTATTATGTCATATTTTGTTTACATTCAATAAATTAATTGTTTTTTAAATAATCTTTTGTTTTCGACTTTTTAACATGCTCGTGCCCCCTCCTAGGATTATCACACCTCTTAGGAGATCACACTCCACAGTTTGAAAAATGGTTATACATCCAGTCCTGACCTATGCTTCTGAGACTTTAATTCAGAAAAAGATCTTGAGAACCATTTTTATAGTGAAATTAAAGGTGATTTTTATAGAAGATTCAATGCTCAAATGTACAAAAATTACAAGGGCATTGATGTAACAAAATTCATCAAATTAACTAGAATTACATTTTAAGGGCACATTTTCTGCTTAAATATCACTAAAGCCCAACATATAAGATACACAAACCTAAGACCTATGAGTATTATAACTAAAGTAGGACCAAACCTTTGATGGCTGTACTCCGTTACCTCTGATATCAAGACTATAAGTGTACAGAACTGGAGACAAGGTGAAATTCTGAGTAAAATATTCAGGAGAAGGCCAAGGTCTAACCGAGGCTTTTAAGTTAACTATGATAATGAGCATAGAGAGAAGCATATTGATAGACAACTCACAAAAGTAATTGAAAAATATGTTTCTCTGTTTGCGATGTATATACAATTCCGAAATGTTTTCTTAAAAAATTTTATTTCTAAGGTTTTATGTTTTATTCCTTAACATTAGTTGAATGTAAATTTTTGGCTGTGAAATAATTGTTCATTTTGTAAGCATTTGCCCTTATTCATTCCCTGTTTGATGGTAGATCAAAATGAATATATATTTCTGTTTTGAACTTTTTAAAAATTTAATTGAAATTAAATTATTAACTAAGTTAGAAGTTTGGGAAATTCAAAGCTCTGAGCTTTATACCTACACTTCTCTAACATTTAAAATTCCATAGACGAGTTTATGCGATTTATCTTCTAAAACAGAATAGTACGTATAAAATGATTTTAAGCATCTAGTAATTGCATACCTCAACCACGAATGAAAGCAGATGTTTTAATATGGAAATACAGTGAACTTTTGCAATATATAACAGTTAAATGTGTGATTAAAAAATTCAGTCACCCTAATATAAAATGCTTTACTTTCGTATGTATGCAATATGTACGGAAGCCATTATATTTAGAAGTATTATTCCATCTAGGTTTAATCATGTAAAGCTCCTAAAATTTACCATAATTAGACATAGTGTATTGGTGTGCATTATGAACTAGGTTTAATGAAATGTTCTGAAATATTTAATAGGATTTAAACTGATCAACAAACCGGATTAACTACGACTGCTAAATATTACTACCTCACTGTATAAATATATAATAATCTCTAATAGCGAAGCTTACTGAATCTATAATTCGCTTGAAAGCTCTACCTTCATCAATTTTGAAGTTTTTAAGTACTTCTAGTTGCAGTGCTTATGTGTTCTTTTGATCGATAAAGGGAGTTACTAACCAGCATATACATTCATTGATGCTGTAAATAAGAACTAAAGACAATATTGATCTTTATAAACTATTCAAAATTCATCTTACGACCTTTTAAATATAATTAATGTGTATAATTTTCGCACGCGCATAGACATTTTAATCATATAAAATACTTCGATAATAAACTCTGATATTGTTTAATGTATAATAAATAATTATAATGAAAATATTTTAACATTTAAACTTAAATGCGTAATGATGCAAGAACGTTTAATTTTCTGAATGAAAGACCATGTATTTCGAGTTGCTTTTTTAAAAGTATTTTATTAAATAGAATATATATAGAATATATATAGAGAGAGGGGGAGGAACTAATACAACGTAACGAATCATTAATTCAATTTTAGAGAAGACTATTAAACTTGGAAGATATTTATGTCTCTCATGATTCATTTAGTCAATTTTATGCATTGATTGGTAATTAAATTTAAGTATCTTCATGTAGCTATTTAATATGCACATTCCACCACACATTTGATACTTATGCAGATTATGTAAAATTAGTTTCTTGTGTTTTGTAACATGAAAAATTGCTATTTTTAATTTATAACCACATATTTTTGAAAATTTGATTTGATTTGTATATGGAAGAATATACTTATTTTAAATTGTTGATTTTCGCTCCTAGTACAGGGAGATTATAAATAAAATTCCACTTTCAAAATGCTGTAAAAAAGAACCTGTGATGGCTCTATCCGCGTCCCTTTGAGTAACAAATGATCTTGGGATACCTTTGGTTCTTTAAATCTATTTTATATATAAGCAACGAACCCTATGAAGAAGAGAATGTGATTATGTAAATTAGGTCTACTATATATAGTCTAAGCTTTCAAGCTAAAGTGAGAGATATAGTATAGATTGCTAGCGGTTCAGAGATTAATCATATTGATAGTGTAACACAGATATTGGATAATTGTAATTATTAGAATGATGATTGATCCCTTTAGATAGCTTGAAAGTATTATATTCAAACCTGAAGTAAGTGTTCTTATATTTACAAGTCTTCTCATACTTTGCGTACCTCGTTTTTTACTTACGTATTGCTTAAATTGGGTGCATCTCTTATTTTAGATTGCTTGAATTTGTGTTGTTGATTGTGTAAGAAATAAATTGAGTAATTTTGGACATGGTTAGTCTTATTTTTCTTCCTCCCGAATCTCTAGGCGTGGATGAGAAAACATTACAAACCACTACAAAGAAAGACTTCACATTTGAAATGAAGATATTTGAAAATGGAGGAAACGGTATGCCATAAGTGATATCAATGGTAGATCAGTTAGCGGCATAACGAAAGGGAATTCGGCTACAAGTGGTATTTTGAATTAAATTATGACGATTTTGACATAAGCTGAGGCTTTATGCCATCTGCATTGTTCAATGCGAATTCTTGTTTTGGTTTTTCGACGGAAAAAATGATTTCAAAGACATTCAAAAATCATCACACTGTTAGTGACAATATCATCCTCTACGTCAACGTCGTGTCTTATTGGAATGAAGATCGGCTTTTTAATTGTTCTTGTGCCAAAAACAGCATAAAAAGCAACCACAAAAACATAAAAAATAAAATCACCAATGACTTTTTTTTATGTTCTACCTTTTCTCCCATTTTCAAGTACATTCTGTTTGCGTTTGAAGTCATTCTCAGCAGTGGAGTAATTTTTTTACAGTAATTTAAAAGCATAGAGCCTTAACCTAGGGATGGCGATACCAGATCGATTAATCGAAAAATTGATTTCTCAGGCCAAAAAAAAATTGAATTTTTAAATCGATATATAGGACTGAACCGATTCAGTGAATCGATATTTCATCCTAAAAATCGGCATTCACTTTTTTCTGTTTTGGTAAAAATCATAAAATTATTTACAATTAGTTGAATATACTATCTTTAAAACCTGTTATATTACGGTGCCGGTGGTTAAAAGATTCATTTATTGGCAAGAACAAAAAAACTCTATTTATCATCACACTCACTGAATAGCCATGATGTATACGAGTATCGTGGAATAATCTGTTCCTTGTGAGTACCCTTTTTCGATTGCTGGCAACATCGCAGGTGATGAGCGGAACCGCTTGGATCCCAGTATACAGACTGTTGTTTTTAAAAAGCTTAGATGTTAAGCATTGGAAATAATAAGCGATTATCTATTTTCTAAACTTTTGAATGTAACAAATACATTTAGAAAATAAATGTCTTCTTTTATACCTGATATGGTAATAAAAATAATTGTAACTGTCATGAAATCCCTGAACTAAAACATTCCTTGATTTTACTGATAAGAGATAATTTATTATGGTATCTTTCTTATTTTTCATAAAGTGGATTTATATATTCACATTGCAAATACAGACTTGAAAAAAATCGATTTTTTTGTGAATCGATTCATCAGGTTACTATTCGAATTGATTTAAAAATCAATCTTTTTCGGAAAGAATTGCCATCCCTACCTTAACCCTTTGGCCGGAACATGAATTGTTTTTTCCGCACTGAGAAACATCCGTCTGACAGACGGGTACCTAAATTATTTTGAATTTTATTACCTTAAGGATTGTTTTAAATGTTCTTATAGCTCATGGAATGAGTATCACTCAAATAAGATGTGTGGGGTTAAATCAAATACAACAATATATTTTTATTACTAGAATTGCGACTAGTATTTTTATAAAAACTGATTAAAAATTATTTATATTGAGGTAAAAGTAGCTTAAAATGATAATACCAAGCACGAAAAAACTACAGGAATGTCCGTCTGATACACGGCAATAGATAAGAAAAATTGCACTTATTGTGATTTGAAAAAATTCGCCATGCAAAACCACGTGTTCCTCTCATTGCGTAGAGTCCAACTGAAGATGTCAAGGCAGCTCCCCACCCCCTCAAAATTCACACCACAGCATTATCTACAGGCATCAAAGCATATCATCCCCGTTTGAGAGGCGGTTGTTCAGGTCAGAGGGTTAATTATAATCACCCTGTTCCTATAGATTTTTTTTTCATTTTATTTAAAATGTATTTAATCAATTTTAAGTACTTGAAGTATGATATAATTTTCAAAAATACAAATAAATTTTCCCGTGGGCATTCACCATGATCATTAGATACTTGGGTTGACATTTAATTCCTCTCTGGACAATTATTAATTGCTTTAACAATTTGCTTCTTCTGATTACGACTTGTGGGAGTAGGAATCAATACTCTTTAAAGAAAAAAGTGGGTTCGTGTTTTAGGGACTTTCTGAATCATATTGTTTAGACGAGGTCGTTTAAATTCCAGCATTTTTTAACGGCTTATATACATCTTTTAAACTATTTAGCGTCATTTGAAATGTTTTCCATTGACACCGGCAAAAGCTTTTGGTTGAGAAGGAGGATGTATCTAACATATGACTATTGTACTCCAATGTTAGTGCTCCTCCCATTTTCTCCGGTCAAATTATTATTTTCTTCATGCATTATTACTCATTCAGTATTTAGCTTTATGGATTCAAGTTCTTTCCACTCTTATTTGCTTATGGGGATCTCCCTAACATATTAATCACTATATGTTTCACTGCATAATATGTAAAATTAGCCTTGTAAGACTTACCCACATTAATATTCTCTCATTATAATAAAGAACCAATAATACAGCAATATTACTCGCAAAATATTTATTTCCTGCTTCCATATTTTTCAATCTACCTGCAAGAAATTGATGTAATTTTAACATTTTCACTTCTAAATATTTGCTTCCTGTCACTTTGGAAGACCAGTAACTTTAAACCTTCTGGTTCTAAACCTGATCGTCCACATTTAATAATTAAATAAATATGACAAGTTGTGATTTTGTAGTGAGCCTTAGTTATTCCAATCATAAGAGTTACATTTGGTCATTTTATGAACATTTTCTGAGTCAGTACTTTAAAGTGAGCTACTGACTTTTCACTGAGTGTATTCGAACTATCTATCAAGTAGCAAATAAAATAATACACACATTGTAGAGTATTAGACAACTTAGTTGAAAAGTAATTTTCCTTGTGTTAGATTTTAAGCACTCTGATTCCTTTTTGGAATATTTGTGATTTACAAGAGTAAAAACTATTATTCTGCAATTTCAAATATTTAAGATATTGTATATTATTCAAGCTAGAAATTACTTAAGAAATAGGTCGATAAAATTATTATTTCCTCTTTTTAAAATAAATTCTAAATATTTTAATATAACACGTTTCTGAGGTTTCAAAAACGGAATATTAATATTTGACAATACTATGAAAAACAATGTTTTTTTTTTATTCAAAATTTGTATTCAGTAAAAATTCACTGCTAAGTAAAACTAGAGGAACAAGCAAAAAAAGTGAAGAAACCATTCCGCGACAGCCATGCATGGGCAAAAAATGGAGCACTATAGGTATATCGGAATGCAATACAGACAAAAAGAACTTTTGGGAATTTTAATTCTTCGGAAGGGTAAAAATTTTATAAAATGATGCTTTAGAACAGCAATTTAATTTCATGTAAATGACATAAAAAAAACCTACTTGTGGATGATACATGATATTTACTGGCATGGATGAGATGAGGTTATCGCTGGGACTTTCGAAATTGCTGCTTAATTCTTTTGAAAGTCATATCCTTCTGTCCTCCAAGTAACAGGAGACATTGCTTTTGCAGCAACGCGTCATCCGAGTTTGTTCCAAATACGTTAAATAAGGTTAACGTCAACAGATAATGCTATCAACTCCATACCGTGTAATGTTTCAGCATCAAAAAATTTCTCCAAATGACTAACTATATAAAATTTGACATTATATAGCCTTTAATAGAAGAAATTGCCAATGGTTGCAACGTATGGAAAGACATGGGGTCTCAAGATTTCGTCTGTATTCCTTTTAGCAATCAAATTGCCATTCCGAATGATATTCAGGTTAGTATGTCGACCTATTTTGATTACAGCCTATACCATCAAACCACCTCATGTGAAATGTCATGTTTCCTGAACAAATATGGTTATTTCGAATTCCAATTCTCACCAAGCTAAAACACGTCTGATGTCATACTCTAAACTGAATTAGGACTCGTCTTTAAACAGTACTTGATTCCAAACCCTTTGCATCCAATCTCGTATACGAGAAGCCCACATTCCTTGGGCTGCATGGTGTTTTCCTGTCAACATAACACACACCATTGGCCTATGATCATACAGACCGTCCGGATGAAACATATTTTCAATTGTTTAATTTGAAACCCTTCATCTTGTTCCCAGAAAAAAAAACTATCTTTGAATATGTGTAACATTTCCTGTCCTGTCTCAACGGGCTATAAACAGGATATGTCGGTCATTATTTACTCTGGTTGCATGTGGATGATATTGACCTGACCAACATCGAACATGCCCTGTTTCTTGGAATTGTTTCCACAATCTTGCAATTACCCTCTTTTTCTCTTCAACAGCGTCCACTACAATTCGTTGCGTTTGCTTGGATTGTTGTCTCTCGATAATAACGCCAAGCCATGAAATCCATCGTATTACGTTGTGACATTTTCCAATTTCAGTCACCTTTCCTTAAAACAACAGCCAATTGTTTGAATTTCACCTGAGACAACAAAAAACTACAGATTTTACCAAATCACGATTGCTGCCCTTATGTACTTTTTTTCTGTTTTTTGAAGACATGAACGTCGATTTGCATATGAAGTTTTTTGCTTCTGTTTTTCACTAGACTTTTGAGTATGGATGCTTTATTTTACGTTAGCTTTTCGAAGAAATGTTTCCATAATTTCGCTTAAATCATCTGCTCTCCTAATGTTTTTGAGAAATTTTGTGGTTGGAACTGAATTTGATGTTTTATGGTTTTCCTTACTAGCTGTAATTTATTCAATTTTTTTTAATCACTGATAATAAATAAAATTAAAACAGTTAATTAAACCACATCTTGCACTCTAAAAAAATGGATTTAAGAACCTTTTTTCCCCTGTTAAATTTTATTGAGCTAATTTCCTGAATAAATAATAGATTCAGTGTGCAAAAAAATCGAAATGAAGGAAAAAGAAGTATTTTTGATTTACGTGTATTTTGCTCAACTGTGTTACACTTCTTTATAACTATCCTTTGCAAGCCAGCTCTTCCATTTCTTCTAACACAAGTTAAATAAAAGATTTTAATACACTGTTTTTCAAATTATTTCTCAACATATGACCAATTTATCCAATCCGAAAAGGTTTGAGATAAACAAAATATAAAGATACATACTTCTTTTTTTCTGAACCAAATCTAAGTATATGGATGGATGAATAAGAAAAGATATACTTACTACGTATTACAGCTCATATGAATATCATGTTTCCTGAAAAATATGGTTATTTCAATTCCAATTCTCGCAAGCTAAAACACGTCTGATGTCACACCTCTGGCTGGTGGGACTTGTCTTTAAAGCAATTACTTGATTCCAAACCTTTGCATCAATCTCGTATGTAGGCCGCCTTGACTGCACGGTGTTATTTTGCTGTCAGAACACGCCGTGGCTGATCATACAGAACATCATGAAACATGTTTTCGACTGTTTAATTTGAAACCTTTCATCTTGTTCCCAGAAAAACTATCTTTGAATATATTGTAACATTTCCTGTCCTGTCTCAACGGGCTATAAACAGGATATGTCGGTCATTATTTACTGTTTGCATGGATGGTCGTGACCTGACCAACATCGAACATGCCTGTTTCTTGGAATTGTTTCCACAATCTTTGCAATTACCCTCTTTTTCTCGCTTAACAGCGTCTACAATTCGTTGCGTTTGGCAGTTGTTGTCTCTCGATATTAACGCCAACCGCAGAATCCATCGTATTACCGTTTGTGACATTTCCAATTTCAGTGCCTTTCAGCAAGCAGCAGCAATTTGAACGTTTCACCTGAGACAACAAAACTACAGATTTTACCAAATTTAGCAACTTGAAGACATGAACGTCGATTTGCATATGAAGTTTTTTGCTTCTGTTTTTTGCTGAGCTTTTGGGCGTGGTGCTTTATTTTACACGTTAGCTTGCCAGAAGAAATGTTTCCATAATTCGCTTAAATCATCATCTGCTCTCTAATGTTTGAGAAATTTTGCGGTTTGAACTCAATTTGATGTTTCATGGTTTTCACTAACATGATTTATTCAATTTTTTTAATCACTGATAATAATAAATAAAAAATTAAAACAGTTAATTAAACCCATCTTTTACCTCTAAAAAATGGATTTAAGAACCTTTTTTCCCCTGTTAAATTTTTATTGAGCTAATTTCTGAATAAATAATAGATTCAGTGTGTGCAAAATCGAAATGAAGGAAAAGTATTTTTGATTTACGTGTATTTGCTCAACTGTGTTACTTCTTTATATAACTATCATGCAAGCCAGCTCTTCCCTTTTCTTCTAACACACACCCCTCAGGGCTCACACCTTCTTTTAGGTGAGTACGGTTTTTCACGCTCCCGAGGTGCCCTAGTGATCTTTTTTCCTCTCTCCTCTCTCTCCCCCCTTTTTTTTTTTTTTCCTTGGACATTTGTATGTTTTGGGGACCAAGTTTTGGATTTATAGTTTTGTGATAAGATATCACTGTTTTTCTTTAAATAACCACAATTTTGTCCTTTTTGATTCTATAACATTGTAGCACAAAAGCAAAAATCCCGAAAAAATCATAAGATACGTTTTTAAAAAAACCATATTTTCATTAATATAATAACAGGTCGACGGCGTATCAGCTACCAGGTCTGCCGCCTGACCTTTGGCTCTAGGGGTCTCCGTACCACCCTTATAGCCTCTCCCGCAGGGGATACTATTTGGGCAGTGGAAGGGATCGCGGGGAATGGCGGCGGAAAGATTACGTGCATTTTCCGATGGCGGCTCTAAGACGCTCTGCTAAAGCGGTCCCAGAGGACGGGAACTTGGTTGCGGATGGCGGCGGGGACTCCTTCATATCGAAAATCACTATGACTTCGGCGGACCGTGCCCAGCAGCAGCACATGGGGGGGTTTCCCCGTCGTCTAGCTTTGTGAAGTCTCCGGCGGTTACACTTGGCACGTTAAGAAAAGGTGGCGGGGAATTCAGGGCCTTGCGGGGGCCTGATGGAACTGGAAGGAATCCATTGCAGCCAAAATATGAAGACAATAACCAAAGAGAATAGCGTTTGGACCCGGAAAGGCTTTAGCGCAAAAATTCTCTCTGGGCTGACCGTGTCGATTCCTCGACACCGTTGGCCGGATGCCATTTAAACTCCTCGCCCGTAGGGCAACAGAATAGTAATTCGAGATATTTTATAATATCAAAACGGTAATTTTTCTAATGTATCGCAACAATTCATAAAGCAATAGCATTGTGCCGAAAGATACGTTCTGCTGGTGATCTCTTTATCGAAGTGTCGTCATCGAAACAGGCTTTAGCTCTTTATAGCCTATGAAGAGGTGGCGCTGATATTCACATCAAAAACTCATACAACCCTGAATTTCTCTCGGAGTAATCAGCAGTTTGTACAATGTGACTGACGAAGAAATTTTAGAGAATATAGCAGACCAAAAGTGGTGTATGCGCAGTCAGGCCAGCTAACAATAAGGCGGGATGGACAACTTTAACACAAAGCACCTCATCCTGACCTTCGCTACGCCTGATCTTCCCCAGTCGTTAGGTAGCATACCTCCGGTGTCCCGTAAGACCATATATTCCGAATCCGTTGCGTTGCTTTCAATGTCAGCGCTTTGGGCGTCTAGGAACACCTGCCGAGGCCAACCAACATGCGCTCGCTGCGCTGAGGTTGGTCATGAAAGCACTGAGTGTAAAGCTCGAGAAAAATGTGTCAACTGTAAAGGGGACCACCCATCATATTAGATCTTGCCCAACTGGTCAACTGAAAAAGAGATAACCGCTTTGGTAAAATAGAATCTCATATCCAGAAACCGGCGTTGAGCACTCGCGCACGCGGATTTCTGGAAAAAGTTATCACAGCCGCTATCACCAAAAACTACGAAGACATCTGGTAGTCAAACTAATTTAACTATACCACATAGCGCTCACCTACACCAGCAGAAATAACCGAAACACCAAAGTGTGCGTTGGTTAAGCAAGACTGTATCCCACTACACCCATAAAAGAAAAACCGGAAAACTCGAATCAAAAGAATCTGGGGAACGACAAGCACAAAAAGAGATCAAACCTTTCAAAAAAACCCACGATATGAAGAAGACGACGTAATGGAAATGCATGCATCCGAAGCGATGGGTAAGCTCGTAAGACCAGTCATCAAAACCGTCGTCTTCTAGCTCGCTACAAGGAGCAAAATCAAAGCTTGATGACCTCCTTTATTTCCTGGAACTGCCGTGGTCTAAGAACTCGACTTGATGATTTCAAATCCATCATTTCCACGTACCAGCCCGCATGCGTTTGCTCTTTGAGAACATTTCACAGCAGGGGCCTGCATGTCAATGCGAGTACGCGGTTGCTGAGTATTTTGCGACGGGATGTGGAGTAGCGCTGCATTTCCAACTGGAGGTTAATATGCTTTTGTCCCATCTTTATCCCAGTAATGTCGTCACACTGCACACATCATTACGGAGAATGGCTGTACAGTTCATATCCATTCTTTAGTCACAGTCGCGTGACATTTTACCAATGATATTTATTGCCACAAATGGATTTGAATCAATTACTCAGTCAATTGCCAGCTCCTTTTTATTTTGCTCGGTGACTTTAACGGACTACAGCCCTCGGGGCATGATGGTGTGCCAACTCTCGTGGACGACAGATCGAACAGTTGATCTCTGATCACTGTCTCTGTCTCAACAACGACGAGAAAACTTACTTCCATACCCACAAGGACATTTCCACTTCCCTCGATCTAGCCATCATTTCGCCAGGTTCTACTACCGATGATGTTGAATTCGAGGTTGATAAAGAGATGCAACAGTGATCATTTCCCTCTCCTGGTCTCGCGTATTGTTAATGGTGCGGGGACACGGAATTCGTCCCCCACTTATCATTTTTCATCGCGCAGACTGGGATAAGTCGGTTAGCAGTTATCACAGACACAATGGTTCAGAGCAGGGGCAGTTAATGATGCAGTTTTAAAATGTCACTGAAGCCATTCGGAATGCTGCCGATGCAGCAATTCAAAAACATCAATTCTACTCGGAGCTGTGCAGACCATGGGTGGAACTCTTCCTGCCAACAAACCAAAAAGGAACAAGGAACAGAATTGTGCTGGAATACCCCACCGCGAAAATCTCGCGTTCAAACGTGCAAAGCGTTAGCTCGTAGAATACGTGTGCAGAGAATCTTGGATCAAGTATGTAGCTTCAATCACATCGTCAACTACCAGCCAACAGTTTATGGAAGGTCAAAGCGAATAGCCTTTATGGGACTTTAACATTCCGATATTTGAAATAGAGCTGCTTTATATTTGATCACTGTCGTGTGGCCAACTTGATTAGGCCAGACTTTTGCTGGTATATTCAGAAACCGATTCGCCGCGGCCTGCTTTCCGGGTGACTAAGAATCGTTTAAGCGGACACCTATAAACTTTCAGGTGCGCCTTGCTTTACCCTAACATTGACTTTGACACAGAATTGAAGAAGAAGGGCCTTATCATCAGCCCATAATAGGTCACGAATATCCTATGAATTGTTCATATAACCATTTATTAAGTTGCTGGTAGTCTCCGCTGTGGCGAATATGGAGGGCAGGTGTCTACGTAGCAAAAGCCATGAAATCCCAATGGAAAGATCCAAAGACCCTCCCTAAGCTATCGACCACATTAGCACTCACGAGCTACATTTGTAGACACTAGAACGTATGGTCAATGCCCGTTTCGTTTATGAGAACTTGAAGAAAGAATCAAGAAAAACATTCCTCTGTTTTCAAAATTGTGGCTGCAAAGGAAGATCCACTCTTGACAATATGTCATGCTGGAGGGCAAAATCAAACACTTTTGTCCGGGAGGAATAATCAGTTTTCCCATCTTTCGATATCGAAAAGGCATATGATCGTACTTGGCGCTTGGGGATGCCCCGCGCACTATATATTTGTTGATTTTGGATTAAGAGTGAATTTGCCCACTTTTTATTAAAATTTTTAAATCTTCGTACTTTAGGGGAGTGAGACTGAGTGGCATTCTCTCTGCTCCTTTCACCCAAGCTGAAGGGGAGTTCCTCAGGGAGCATTTGAGATGTCACCCTTTTATATGTCATATTTCTCGCATTTTGGTGTGTTTTCGCCTTCTATACAGGCTTCATTGCCGTGGACGATCTTCAGATCAGTTGTGAAGGATCAGACATGCGCATGATTGAACGGCAGTTACAAACTGCCGTCAACAATATTATTAAATGGTGTGACACCAACGGTCATAGTATTTCTGCCAGTAGAGTTGCTGCGTGCACTTTTATAAAACGGGGTCTTCATCGAACCTGAAATACGCATTGTTCGTGATGTTAATATTCCCGTAGTTTGACGTACGATTCCTCAGGTATTTTCGACCGTCGACTCACTTTCCTTCCGCATATTTTACAATTGCGGAAGGAGTTAATAATCTTTAAACCTCTTGAAGGTGTTGTCTAACACCTCCTGGAGCGGATCGAACATCTGCTCCAGTGTATCAATCTATCGTACTGTCCACATGGATTACGGTTGTGCCATTTATGGATCTGCGTGCAACCTGCGCTGAAAAACTTGACCCTGTCCACCATATGGCTGGGAATCTGTTCTGGTGCATTTCGCATCGCCAGTGCAGAGTCTTTATGTTAATTGCTACCAAGCTGCCTGGACCTTCGACGGAGGAAGCTGTCTCTTACCTATTATTTTAAGATCTTGTCCGTTCCTTCATCCTCTGATAGCGTAGAGACTCACCACCACCATGAAGAGACTTTATGATGCTGGCCGTCGCATACGTACGACATAGGACGGGATGAAACTAACTTATAACCGAACTCGACCTGCAATGTGGATGTAAACTAAAAGAACCTTTTTCCATTTCCAGCGCGGTGTACCACAGTTCCATTATATCAATCCTTTTGCCAATTACAGTAAATCCACCGTAATACCTGTCGTCTTTCAACGCGTCTTCGCCTACCACCGCAGTCAGTATAGGAGTTTTCGGCCATCTACACGAATGGGTTCAGGCGTGCGGATTACGTTGGGTGTGAATTAGTGATTGAAGATAATATGCTCGGTTATCGACTAGACGCTTCTTGCAGCGTTTTCTGCAAGCTGTCCCACGGCACGTGCGCCTTCAATTAATCGACTCCAATACCCCGTAAGTACTGCATGCCGACGGCGCCAGGTAGGCGGTACCAACGATCATTGTCATCCCGGTAGGTTTGTGCCAGACATTACAGTCGACTGTGCAGCAAGGGTTTGCATTATAATATTTTGCTGAAAGTACCGAGCCACGTGGTGTGGTAACGACGGCGGACAGCGCGGCACGGTCGGCGACGACTCATCTGCCGCTAGCAGTTCCACTATCGGATATTGAAATACGTACCATCATTTTATATGCGGTCTGGCAGAATCATGGAGTCAACGGTTGAATAACAAACTGCACTCTGTGGGGAACCCTGTCTAGGAGCATGGCCTGTGATACCAATGCGAAGGAGCACGATGGTGAAGCTCGTCTTCGCATTGGTCATACACACTTTACACACAGGCATTTGTTGTTGGGGAAAACTCCTAACTGTCCTTCATGCATGGTCTCGTACTCAGTCCAGCATATTCTAATAGATTTGCATTACGTTTTTAGCCATTTATGTATGCCTTTTTAGATTCATCTCATTTAACTTTACCTACAACGGTGGGAGAAAAACCCACCAAAACCCTATTTAACTTTATTAAAAATTTAGTTTTTTATATTTAATTTAACCATTATTTTTTAATTGTTTTATCCTTCATTTTTATGTGCATGCAAGCATGCACATATATAAACATATATTCTGTATATGTGGTGCATTTCATGTATATTTTAATATCTTGTTTTCATATTTTAACAGATGTTTGGCGCAGCATAGCCAAAATTGGCTCTTGCGCGCAAAACCCTACACTCACTCACTCACTCACATTCTTCTAACACAAGTTAAATAAAAGATTTTTAATACACTGTTTTTCAAATTATTTCTCTCAACATATGACCAATTTATCCAATCCGAAAAGGTTTGAGATAAAAAAAAAATAAAAGAAAAACTTTTTTTTTTCTAACCCCAAATCTAAGTATGGATGGATGAATGAAAGACGATCTACTACGTATTCAGCTCATATGAATGTTTTTTTTCCCCAAAAAAAAGGTTATTTCAATTTAAAACCTCACCAAGCTAAAACACGCCTGTTTCACACTCTAAACTAAATTTGGGGACTTGTCTTTAAAACAGTACTTGATTCCAAACATTTTGCACCCAATTTTCGGGGCCCTTTCCTTGGGCTACACGGTTTTGCTGTCAAAAACACACACCATTGGCCATGATAACAGAAAAAATTTATTTACTGTTTAATTTGAAACCTTTCATCTTGTTCCCAAAAAAAAACTATTTTTGAATATGTGTAAATTTCCTGCCCTGTCTAAAGGGGGTATAAACAGGATATGTGGTAAATATTTACTCTGGTTGCATGTGGATGATATTGACCTGACCAACATCGAACATCCCTGTTTTTTGGAATTTTTTCCCAAACGAATTACCCTCTTTTTCTCTTCAACAGCGCCCACTACAATTCGTTGCGTTTGCTTGGAGGCTCGATAATAACGCCCCCCCTGAAACCATCTTTTACGTTTGACTTTTTCCCAATTTTCAGTCCCCTTTCCCCAAAACAACAGCCAATTGTTTAAATTTTACTGAGAAAAAAAAAACTCAGTTTTAAAAATCACGATTCCCCTTTATGTTTTTTTTTTCTGTTTTTAAAGAATGAACGTGTTTGCTTTAAGTTTTTTCTTCTTTTTTTTACAGACTTTTTAGTATGGATTTTTTTTTACGTTAGCTTTTCGAAGAAATGTTTCCATAATTTCGCTTAAATCATCTGCTCTCCAATGTTTTTTAGAAATTTTGTGGGGAAAGTTTTATGTTTTATGGTTTTCCTTACTAGCTGTAATTTTTTCAATTTTTTTTAAACACTGAAATAAATAAAAAATTAAAAAAGTTAATTAAACCAAATTTTGCACTCTAAAAATGGATTTAAAAACCTTTTTTTTCCCTTTTTAAATTTTATTGAGCTAATTTCCCGAATAAATAAAGATTTAGTGTGCAAAAATCGAAATGAAGGAAAAAAGTTTTTTTATTTACGTGTATTTTCCAACTGTTTAAACCCTTTTTAACTATCCTTTTAAGCCAGCTCTTCCATTTCTTCTAACACAAGAAAAAAAGATTTTAATACACTTTTTTTAAATTACTAACATATGAAATTTTTCCAACCGAAAAGGTTTGAGATAAACAAAATATAAAGTACATACTTCTTTTTTCTGAACCAAATCTAAGTATGGATGGATGAAAAGCGTACTTTACTATTTAAACTCATATTTAATGTCATGTTTTAAAAAAAATGGTTATTTCAATTCCCTCACCAAGCTAAAACACGCGATGTCACACTCTAAACGAATTAGACTTGTCTTTAAACGTACTTGATTCCAAACACTTTGCACCCCCCGTTTTGAAGCCCCCTTTCCTTGGGGTAAAGGTATTTTGCTGTCAACAGAACACACACCATTGGCCTATGATCTACAGAACATCATTGAAACATATTTTCGACTGTTTAATTTGAAACCTTCATCTTGCCCAAAAAAAATCTTTTAAATTTTAAATTTCCTTTCCCTCAACGGGGTTAAACAGGAAAGTCGGTCAATTTCCGGTTGATTATTATTACCCGAAAAACGAAACCCGTTTTGGGGTTTTTTTCCCAATCTTTTTAATTCCTTTTTCTTTTCAACAGCGCCCCCAACGTTTGGTTTGCTTGGATTTTTGGTTTTCGATAATAACGCCCCGGGGAAACCACCCTATTGTTTTGGGCATTTTCCCCTTAGCACCTTTTCCAAAAAACAACAAAGGGAATTTCACCCAACCAAAAACCAGATTTTACCTCGTTGCGCCCCTTTTGTACTTTTTCTGGAAAGAACCGTTTGCAAAGAATTTTTTTTTTCGTTTTTCACTAGACTTTTATATGGATGCTTTTTTTCTTAGCTTTTAAGAAATGTTTTCCCTATTTTGCTTAAATCACCTGCTCTCCTAATTTTTTAGAAATTTTTTTGGTTGGGAAATGAATTTGATGTTTTATGGTTTTCCATAGCTGTAATTTATTCAATTTTTTAACACTGATAAAAAAAAATTAAAAAAGAAATTTAAACCCATCTTGACCCCAAAAAAAGGGTTTAAGAACCTTTTTTCCCCTTTAAAATTTTTTGAGCTAATTTTCCAAAAATTGATTAGTGTGCAAAAATCGAAATGAAGGAAAAAGATTTTTGATTTACGTATTTTTCTCAACTGTGTTACACTTTTTTATAACTATCCTTTTTGGGCCCGCTCTTCCATTTCCAAACAAGTTTAAATAAAAATTTTAATACACGTTTTTCAAATTATTTCTCAACATAGCCAATTTTTCCAAAGAAAGGTTTGAGATAAAAAAATATAAAGGATACTTCTTTTTTTGAACCAAATCTAAGTATGGATGGATGAATGAAAGACGTATACTTACTAAAAAAAAAGCAAATATGTAGATCAGAGAGAGAAATATTATATTATTTATGAGATATCATATAAAGCAGACGGTATATAAGGATATTATAGATATATTTTCATCCATATGGTAAAATATGGAAAAAACAGAGAATTTAGAGGGATTCGAAAGGAATTAAAGGAACGGGAAAAAACATTTTTTTCCTATTCAATACTTTGTATAACATTTTCTGAAAAGTAGATTGTAGTGAATAATAATTTTATTTATATTTGGAGGATGGCGATTTCATTTATACATTTTGGGGGTAAATAAAGCCCGGTATTAAATAGCGGGAAATGTTGAAATATTTTTTTTGCTCGATCCAAGTAGTATGAAAAGTTCGTATTGTTTAGTTCAGAGAAAATCTTGCTTTTTAAAAAGCCTTTTTTACTTTTTTGACTCGATTCAATTATACTTTACTGCGGTGGTTAACCAGAGATAAAAATAAAAAATTGAAATAAATGTTAACAGTTGGGGAGAATGTATATATTCGTGAAATAAAACAATATATTCCCTCTTAAAGTTTTTGACTTCCACAAAAAAAAAAAAAATGAACATTTTATAAAATTTATTAATAATTGATTAAAATATTTCACTATAGTTATAAATTAAATCAACTTAAATTATTGTAATTTTACGAAAATTGTACAATTATAATTCGAGAAAATGGCAAACAATAAAAATCCCCACGGCCCACTGGTTTTGAATTTTTTCACCCCCAAATTTCTCACTGATATACCTTCGTTGTATATTTCTTTTTTTCAATGGTACTATTTCAACTCTTTTTTTTCAAAGAAATATTTTATTTAGAGAATTAATTTCATCACTATTTTACATTGAGTTACATTTTAACTGACTTCCAAAAACTTTTTTTTTTCCCCAGTGATTAAATTTCTTTTTTTTATTATTTATTCTTAATTTCATATTTTTGCTTAAACTTGTTTTTTTTTTAAAAAACCTATAGTATAGAAAAATTTAAACGGGGTGCACTCTCACGAAATTACATTTCAGTTTTAAAAAATATTCGGGTTTAAAATTTTAAATACAAAGAAAAGTCAGATTTTTAAATGTGTTTGATCTCTATCTTCTTTAATGGGTTCTGTTTGTTTTGGGTTTACGTAGTTTCTTTAAAGGGTATTGTATTTTCGTAGGACCCCGTTTCTCTTTCTGTCTCATGTATTTTTTTTAAAATTTCATTGATTTTAAAACAAATACCACTCTGTCTTTAAAAATTAAAAAAGACGATAAAAAATATTCATGGAAAAAATAACTTACGACCAATAGATGTTCCTGCGAATTTGCCAATTGTAGGACTGTTGGAAAGGTATTGGATATCCTTCTGAATATGTTTGATATTATAGACTGAAACCCACCAGTCGGGAAAAGGGCTGTTTTCAAAAACGTAAATATATAATTTTGAATAATAAAAAAAAAATAATCTTAAATGATAACCCTTTAAACTCTCGCATAATTTATGTATACACAAAAGCATATTTAATGTTGAAAGGTCATTTGCATGATTCACCCTTGTTAATGGATTCAATATAAAATATATGACGAACATTTGAAAATTTATGTTTATATCCTTGTTATCAGTGACGCAAAAAGGTTGGATTTGGGGGCTGGTCCCTTTTAAATAACTTTTTTAATTTTATTTTTTAAATAACCCTTTAACGCTTTGCTCATATTTTTTAGAATGTTTTCCCCCACATGAGAATCTTTGTACGCCCTTTTTAATATTTTTAAATTTTTTTCAAAGGATGAAGGGGAAAAAAGTTTATCTAAAGCACAGACCAACATTTAAAGGCCCAAGAAACGCTCCCCGTTTTGGGAGAAATTTTAACTATTCTCCGGGGGGTTGACCCCCTAAAATCCATTTATCCCTCAGTGGGATTAATTTTCTTCCACTTTGATGGAACCCAGCAACAAAAATCAATAAAAAATCGTAGCTGGGTCTGAAATTATTAATTCATGCCTGGAAAAAATGCAGCTCACTGAATTAGTTGCACAGATGATTTAAAGGGAAACAGTATTTTTTTTAGGATCCCATACTTGAGACTAAAATAAAACAACACATTCTGAACTTTCTTTCAGGAGGAGTTTTTTGATTAAAAAGGATTGTTGCTACGCTTTTTGATTGTGAAAAGAACTATGGATTTTATCGGACAGCCGCAGTGCACTACAATCTTTCTGCTGGTCCCCCCAAAAAGGAAAAACAAAAGTTTCTATTCTGTAAACTGGGGGAATCTCTCTCAGACCCGATGTCCCCCTCCACAATGGATACCCTCACATGTTAGCATTAAAAGGTAATGAGGTCATCCAGTGACTGCCCAAAAAGAGGCTCACTTCGCTCACTTATTAAGAACTTTACTATAATGCAAGATCTAATTTAAATCTAATATGACGTATTCCAACTTCGCATCAACATGAAGATCTCCTGGCTCTTTGCGAGAAGTCAAATGTGGTCGTGGCTCCCAGACTGATCTGACTAGACGAAAGAGTAGCCACTTGAAATGTATTTCCTTTGAAAGTGGAAGAAAAATTCACCCTACTTTTAAGAAGTGCTTTGACCATCCAGCTTCACCAGATTACATTCTGAAATGCATGGAACATCTTACATCCGATCCCCTTATTATTATAAGTTTTTGGTGGTAAACATGCTTATAGAGCTGATCTGACATGTCATATTGTTCAAAGAATGAGAAACAAGAACAACATACTTAAACACCATCATGTAAAGTAAGTTTGCGGTCGTAGGTATTTAAGCCAAATTTATAAGTATAGCTACAATTCTGCATGGCCTACCAGCTAGGGTATGTCCAGTAGTCAAACACGTGCTCTCTTTTCGTCTATTAAAAGCAAGCAAAAAGTTGATTCCAGACATTAAAGATAGTCTATCGATTATTTTATGATTGAAAACAAATGTTTATTTCCCGCTATTCTTTGATCCGTTTATCCGTTGTCAGCTATCCACAAATAAATCAATATTTTAATCTAATGACATAAATGGGTCAGTTCTTAAAAATGAATATTTCCTTTAATCACACACACACATCACACAATTATACAGAAAGTCTCGCTAATATCTTCCCAGAAGAATGTCAGTTGTTTTTCCCCTACAAATGGAATATTGTTTTCTTCGAAACACACAGTGCCAGAATCAAACATGCACATAATAAAATTCAAATAACGTTCCTGTTGACTTTATCCCTTAACTATCCCTATATTGCAGAGTGGTAGTGGAAACCAACAAGAGAAGATAAACTGAGATCTAAAATTGATTCTTGGCGAACGAATACAAATATTTAAACCAGAGTCTGATATGATTTAGTTGGTGAACAATTGTTCGAAATCCCCTTCTCGCAATTCAAAAAGAGAAATATTGTTTTCCAAGATATATATATATATATATATATATATATATATAATTATATATATATATATTTTGGTAGTACGACAGGGCTTTGGGAAAAAAAAAAGGGATGCATCTACAACATTTCTTGCATGTGCTAAAGAAAGGTCTTATCTTGAATTTTAAATAAAGATAAATTACTCTCTTTTTTTTTATCTCCCCAGATTTTCAATCTTAGCCAATCTCTCCGAAAATCTTAACTTGGGAGAAGTCGTGCAATCTATATTAACGTTTGTGGTGACACGGGGTTACAATTATTTTTATTGTGCACGGCAAAAATTATACTTACAGGGAATAATTTAATTAAGAGGAAGTACACTAACGTACTTTTTAAGTACTTTTCAATTTTTATTTGATACTTTTAGAAAAAATCCAATTAAACTGAACTAAAATGTTTCAAATGTGCGTGACTTGAACAAATGACACAAATCACAGACACTTTATGCTAACAATACAGGAATGATATTTGTAGGATAAACTTTTACGTTTTGCTTAATTTATTGTAGCTTCATTGTCTTTAGATATTTGACACATAGCATGTTGAAATTTTTCTTGCTTGAGTCATTTTGACAGGGCGCAGTGTGTCTTGTGATACACTTGTGGCTTCATATATATTTTGATGGAGTTCTTTAGGTAGCATTTGTGAAATCTTAGTTTTCGACTCAAACGTTTCATGTTCATCACTTTTCTCAAATTTACTTTAACTATCCTTTATTTCATCAGGTTCACCTCTGCTAGATCAATTTCATCATTTGAATTTTCATTTTCACCCAATAGAGATCGCAAATGCCCATTTCTTTTTTTTCCCTGTTCATTTATATGTATAAATCATAATGAATCGCACAAAGCAGCAATCAAAACCACTACGTCGTTCACAGGGGAAAATGTAGTAAGTTCATAGAAAATATTTTAAATAAAATTAGTAGCATGGGAAACTTAGTCACCTCGAATACCTTAAGATAGCAAAAGAACCTTTTTCCACTCCCAAAAAAGAGAGTGTTGTGTGACAAATATATGTTAATGCCCATGAAGACAGTCATATAGAAGGATACTGACGAGAGCATTGGTAATATACTAATAATTTTCCCAGAATTAAAGATTTCGTTTGCCTAAGGTCACTGTGTGGGCTTAAGAAAACACTGGTACCCGACCACCATCCATGGGTCCGCAGACAATAGTTTAAGAACCGCTGTCCCCCCTTCTTTTAACTTTATAACAACAGATTTTTTAAGCTAAAATAATAATCAAAAAACAATACAATTATTAATTCCAATTTTTTAAGTATGAAATAAATTTTTAAAAGAAAAAACAAATATTTAAAAAATCTTTTTGGTATTTAAAAACTAAATATCAAAAGGGAAAAAAAATATGTGTTTGTTAAAGGTCAAAACAAATTTCACGGGATCTTTTTTCCCTGATGTTTTTTTAAATGTTCTCTCGTGTTCCGATTTTGTTCCAGTTCCGCACTAAATTGTCTGGGAGAATCGAGTGTTTTTTTTTTTGTCTAGTCGACCCTCAAAGTGGAAGTTATAAATGTTTAAAATGATTTCCCCCATTCCCACCTTTCTCCCGAGCTTTTGAATTTGATTTATGAGAATCGTTCTACAAGTGAAAGGAGAGTAGGGGAAAATGTTTGGGGTTTTTTTTTCCCCTACTGAAAAGTTCCCCGTAAAAATTTAAAAAAAAAATTGATTTCCGCTTCATTTGAAAGAACATAACAAAAAAATATTGATTATGGCAATAAATCTTGAAAAAAAGGGAAAATGCTTTTAAACTACCAATATTTATTTAATGATGGGATTTTCCATTTAAAAAAAAAAAATTTGATTTTTAAAATTTGGCCCTTATTTTTACTTTTTTTTTTTTTTTTCGAATGTTTTTTATTTTTGGTTTATTTTTTGAGTGTTTGTAAAATATATATTCACGAATGAAGTGTTGAAAAGACATTTTGTTTATTACCAAATTTTTTTTCATTAATGTTTGAAATTTTCTGTTTTCAAAATTTTTTTAAGGGGAAAAATTTTTTGGAAAATATTATTTTTTAAAAATCCAAAACTGATACAAATTTTTTAAATTTCTGAAAGTTAAATAATATAATAATCTATTAAAATTTTATTTTAAATAGAAATTAACAAACATATTTTCAAAAAAGGTTATTAAAGGCTATTAAAAAAAATTTTAAAATTTAACAAAAAAAAAATATTTATGTAGAAAAAATGTGAACCCCATATTTTATTTTTTATACGTATTTGATTTTTTGTTTATTAAAAAAATTTATATGATTGAACCATAATTTTTAAAATTTTTAAAATTAATTTTTTTTAAAATATATATTTTATAACTGTAAAAAAAAAACCCTATTTATGCAAAGTTCTTTTTTAAATGTAATTTAAACAAATGAAAAAAAAAACATCAAAATTTTAAAGTTTAAAAAATTTAAAAAAATAAAAAAAAAAAAGTTTTTAAAAAATTTAATTTGTTAAAAAATTTTTTTTAATTGATTTTAAATTGATGTTTAAAAAAATTTTAATTCCAATTTAACCAAATTTAAAAAAAAAACAAAAAGTTTATAAAATTTGAAAGAGTTTTAAAAAATCAAAAGGGATGAACAAAAAAATTTTTTATAAAATGTCATCAATCATTTTTGAGAAAATATATTTCACATTTAATATTTATTCAGCAGTCCGATATTAATTTTTTGTATATATGACCTTTGCCGATTGTGTTTGATTTCCAAGCTTTTTTTGAGTATTCAATGTTTAAAAATTTTAAGTATCATTTTATAATGAATTTTAAAAATTTTAAAGATTTTAAAAAAATTTAAATTTTTCTAATTTAAACATTTTTCCCCTTTGGTAAAATTAATTAAAATTTAAAACCCCTTTTAAAATTAATCCAGAACCAATAAATTTGCTAACCCAAAATTTTTAAATTATAATAAAACCAAAAAATTTTAAAAAAAAAAAGAAATTTCTTTTTTAAATATATATATATATATATGCAGTATAGCAAAAAATTCACGTAACTTGATTTTCTTGGAAACAGACACACATTGCTCATGTTGCGGGAAAAATTTTCCCCTTTTCCTTTCCAATTGACGCTTGGGGAAAATATACCGTATTCAGGTTCTCCAAAAAAGTGGCTCTTTTACACCATTCTGATTACTTATTTCCGGATTTGCAATGTAATCAAAATACCCGCTAGTACAACATATAATCCCCAGTTATCCAGGAAGTCTTGTCTAACATTTCCGCCCGGTATTGATCATGCCCCCTGTGCATTTTTAGATATAGAATTGTGAATTAAATACATTAAAAAAAAAATATAAGTTTGAAAAGATGTTTTAAACCCGTGGTTTGGAATAAAAATATTAGATCTAACACAAATGTTTTTAACTATTATTTTAAATTTAAATTTTTTGGTTTACATTTTTGCAAAAAAAGTTTTCAATTATAAAGTTCTGATAATAATAAATGTACAAATTTTTTGGGTTTTTGGGTTTAATGGGGTTATTTCAAAAATTTAAAAATTTTTAAAACTGTTATTTTGACTTTTTATTATGTACCCTTTTTTCCGTTTTTTAAATTTTAAAAAAATTTTGTTTTATTTATTTGGGGCCCCACAACCCCTTTTAGTTTGTCAATTTCTTAGGTTAAATTTTAAAATTTTTTGATAGGGTTTTTAATGTGCTTTGAAAAAAAAACCCTTTTCAAAGTTTAATTTTTAACTTTTTGTGGGTTTTTGGGGGAAAGTAATAAAAAACTTCTTGGGAAAAAAAGGGGAAATTGATGAAATTGGTTTTCCATACCAAGTATATATTTACATTATGAGATTTATTCTTATAAATTATGTAAATAAAAAAAAAATACTTAAATACTTAAAAAAATTTGGTGCTGATTTTGTTTTTAATTTTTTAACATCAAAAATGAATTTTTCCTATTTTTAAAATTTCTATGGATATTTATAGATATAATTTTTTAATTTTTATCTATCTAATATATATAAAATATAACAACCCCTTGGGTAACAGAATGGTTTAGAAAGGGCCAAAACCGGTAACATGAGCAAAAAAAACACTGCAAATGCAAAATGGCCCAAATGTTGACCATTTGGTACCATCGTTTTTCAATTGAGACTCATTTCTGTTCCCCTAAGGCTTGGTTTTTCAAAAATGTTTGTTTAGTAGGGGGCCCGCCTGGTACCGGGGCCCCAAAAATTCAAAAATTTAAAAAAAATTTGCTTTTTGGAAATAAAAAAAATTTTTTGCCCCAAACTTGTTTTTATGGAAGAAAGTTTTTTTTTCCTTTATTTTTAAATTTAAAATTTCCCTTTTTAAAAACCACGAAAAATTTTTTTGGTACCCCGCAGAGGGAAAAAGACTTGGGGAAAAAAAGTAAAATTTAGGGAAAAAATTTCCAAAATTGAAAAATTAAAAATTTTTAACTTGCCTTTTTATTGATCCCTTTCAGTTTTTAAACTGAAAAAAATTAAAAATCGTTCCCCAAATTTTTGGGGGAAAAATAAAAGTTTTAATGACCAAATTCCCAAATTAAAAATCAATTTTAATTAAACCCCCGGGGGAAAAAAATTCTTCCAATGGCCCCGGACATTTTAGTTTTCCACCCTTTAAAAAGTTTTGGGAAGGAAATAGGTTTTTAAAAACAAAATAACTTTCCTTTATTTTTGGAAAACACCAAAAAAATTTAATCTGCGTTTGGGGGTTTATGAAGATTTAAAATAAAAATTTCCATAATTTAAATTTTTTGGGGCCCTTTTTTAAAAAAAAAAAAAGGGAAAAAAAATTTTAATTTTAAAAGTTCCTTTTTTGGTTTCCAAAACCCAAAAATAAAAAAGTTTCTTAAAGTCCTTTTAAAAAGAAAAAAAGGAAAAAGCCCAATTTTTAAGAAAACAGTTTTTTATTACTTTTAAAAACAAAAAATTGGGAAAAATTTTTAAATAAAACCCCAAAGGGAAAAATTTTAAAAATGTTTAGGAAGATGCTGATTTAAAGGGAAATTTGGGGATTTTAACAGGGGCGAAAGGGACCATTTAATAAGGTTAATTTTTTTCAAATAAAGCGGCTAACCCAAATTTTGCGGGGGGAACAAAAGGGTGAGTTTTTAAATATTTATATGGGGCCCCAGGATTGGGGTTCTTCGAAGGGGCCCCCGGAGATCTTTTTGAGTTGGCCCCCCTTTTAAATTAGTATGTTGGCCCCTAACTGAGAAAGGAAAATGAAGAACAAAATATCGAAAAATTCCCTTTTTTGAGGGAAATCCCCAAAAAAAAATTTTGCGATGCTTGTTCGTGTTTATGAAGATTAAGTACTGTCCATGGAGGGTGTGTACAAGTGATTCGCCCTTTTTTCAAAAACACGGAAAGTGCTGACCCCCCGGGCCGGAAGACTGCTGCCTCCGTCGGGGCAAAAAAGGAAAAAAAAAAAAATTTCTTAACGTGCGTTTCTGAAAAGTGCAGATTAAACGTGAACCCGTCCAAATTTTCCCCAGAGTTTCGGGATGAGAAAAACATGTTATTTATACTGACGATATTCCTAACATTCAACGAAACGTGGCGAGACTTTTGAACCTCATCCCAAAAGAAAACTTCTTACAATGTTTAGGACATTTTGTGATCTCAAGAAGTTAGGGGGGGTGATGGGTCGGGGACGTAAGGTAACTTTCGTTAATATTTCATCTAAGTTAATGTTACAGGACTATTCACCAAATTTTATCGTCAGAGGTTGTATACATATAGAGAGATAGAGATTAAATATTAACATATATTATATTTATTAGAGAGAAAGAGAGACTTGAAATAAAATATTAAATGATAAATATATTTATCTTTTTTTAAAGTTCTTTCTTGGGTTTTCACTAAGATAAATAATGTTTACATTACGTACCTTTTAAAGAACAAGAAAGCATTTTCAAGAAAGCAGTTTTTGTCATTTTTTTATAACAAAATATAGAAGAATAAATAATACAGAAGAATTTATAAATTATAGACAGTTATATTTGCTCGAACATGGGCGGTTATACCTATTAAAAGGATTATTATTTTGGTTTAAAAAAGGCGTTTGAACTGCGTGATTTTTTTTTCGGATTTATTTTATATCGGGCATTTGGAAACTTTTTTCAATTCCCAAATTAGTTGTTAGATCCCGATTCAGAAAAAAAAAATGGGTATTGTTTGAAATTTAAGTGCATTATAACAACTATCCATTACACGCCTGTCGCGCTGGGTATTTCATATTATACTCCCATTTATGCTGTGTATGGTTTTAAGTTGTTTATTTTTAAAGTTCTATCACTAAGCTCTTAGTTGTATTCAAAAACATATTTGTTGCTCTTACTTCGGGATTGAACAATAAACAGGAAATAAATTTTTTTTATTGGAATTTTTTTTATCTTGACCTCTTTCTTTTTTTGGGGGAATTGATTTTCGCGATCCGTTCTTGTTAACTTGACTCAAAAAAAAATACACCGACCACTCTTCACGCACGTATGTCTCAAGTCTAGGTCACCTGAGGAAGGGGGGGGTCTTTTTTTCCTTATGTAAATAGATTATTATGTATTTCAAAATTTTCCCCTTAAAAGCTGTTCTTATTAAAAAAAGGGATCCCCTTTTTTAAAATGGTTCTTTGAAAACAGAAACATAAATTGAAAAATTAATTTTTTGGGTTTTTAATTTTTAAAAATATCATGAAACATTTTGTTTTTAAATACATTTTTTAGGGCATTTTCCCTTTTTTTTATAATAACTTTTATAGAAAAAGGTAAATACAGTTTAATCTTTTTTTTAGGCTATTTTCGTTATCTATGGTCGTATATATATTTATAGCTGAAAAAACTCCTTCTAGAAATCATTTGGGATACCCCTTAACATTTAAACTATTATTTGTTTGAAAATTCAATTCAAATGTTGGTATTTCAGTCTTATTGATAATTTTCCCCTGTTTTTGTACAATGCAAATATCGGAAAAAATACCCTTTCACTTTTTAGTCGATATTCAAACAAACAACACAGCTTTCAAACCACGAAAAGAACCAAATTTTCAATTGAAGATTATGCTTTTGTGGAATTTGTTAATAAATTGGGGTGATTGTGAGGCGATATGGGATACCATGCTTGTTCTCTTTAATATTTGTTTGTTTGATATTTTTTTCTTTTACTTGTTACATATAAAAAAAAAGGAGGGCGAATGGAAATTACTGTTTTA
Source organism: Trichonephila inaurata madagascariensis (assembly GCA_019973955.1). Lineage (NCBI taxonomy): Eukaryota > Metazoa > Arthropoda > Arachnida > Araneae > Nephilidae > Trichonephila > Trichonephila inaurata. The sequence goes on from BMAV01024125.1 coordinate 70,815, forward strand.
CTAATTTAGAATTTTAAGTTACTCCACGTTTTAAGGAACTAATACGAGTTAAAATGTTAAGGGGGAGCGTTGAGAATCTTTTTTTCCAATTCATAATAAAAATTTAATTTTTATTGACTTTAAACTCTTCTTAGATAAACTCTTGTTACTTAGAAATATGACATATAAATCCCGACAATACTCGAAAAATGGAACAAAAAAACTGAAGATCAAATTGATTTAACTAGGTTAACCTTGCGTATTTTCTTTAAAAAATATATATTTGTTGATGTCAATGAAATAATATTAAAAATTAAAACATGATATACCTTATTATAATTCAAATTTTTTTTATTCTGTTTAATAATGCTGTCAATTTAAATATACAAAGTGTTGTGGAAGGGTTTTGAAACTTTAAAACAATTTGGATTCATTTCGTTATTTAGAAATGACTTTTCTATAAATCAGATCCTTTTATTTGGAATTTTAACAAACTACCTTCTCTGTTTTAATGAACTAAGGGTAGATTCCCAACCGTTTTTTTAACTGGGTGTCCCCAGTGAATATTTCGATAACATCCCCCCTCCCACTCAAGGGAAATAAAGGGATGATAATACAGGTGAAAAAAGAATAAGTTTTAAAATAATATTCTATTACATAGAACATATTTTTTTTAAATTTAATTTTTTTTTAATAACCCAATTTTTTTTTTTTGGGTCTGAAATAGCTATTGCCAAAATATGATTAAATTTTAAAATTTTTTACATTTTAGTTTTTGAAAGGGTATTTTTAAATGAAACACATTGAAATTTATTCTTTATTTTTAAAAAAATGGGGCACAAAGTTTGCTTTTCATTTATAAAGACGAATTTAAAAAAAAGGTTTTTTAATTCTGAAGTAATTAAGAATAAACTATTGTTTTCAAAAAAAAAAAATGAAAAGATTCAGCATTTAAAAAATAAACATTAATTCCTGATTGACATATTGAATTATATTTCTTGGATAATATACGTAATGAAATAAAAGTCAAAACATTTTTCCCACTGCTCCAAACAAAAAAACCCCGTACACTACAGAACTTAAAATTTTCTATGCATTCAATTTTGTAGGGCTAAATCATGCCTCAAACTTTCAATATTTGCGACACAATATTTAATCATACTTTTCATTGAGGCCTGTCCTCCTCCCTCCATACAAATATAAAGTAAGTTGAATTAAAAATATATACTTTAAGTTAAACCCATTTCGATTTTAACCTCTTAATTTCCCCCGGGAATTAAAAAATTCCTTACCCCAGCCAGTTTTTGCCTCGGACTTTATATTTACGCCCTTTCCCGAAGACGAATTTTTTCTGTGAATTTATTATTAAAATTTTTCCCAAAGGGTTTTTGGACCCAATAAATGACTCTGACAGTGTTTTCAAAGGATTTACATATTTCAAAGGATTTTTGCTTACTTATTCCTCTCTCTCTTTTCTACCCTTCTCCTTTCCCAATATACCACATATGCTCGACTGCGTTTTAAAAATTTGTCATAAGAGAGTAAATTTCGCGAAATTTTTAAATCAGTTTTTAAAGGGGATTAATTTAAAACCGTACAACTTATCAAGAAAAAAGTGTTTTATTTGTATCCAATTTTTTAAATGTAAAAGGCCCATGGCGTCTTTTTTAAATTATTCAATTTTTTTAACTTGGTATTGTTAAAAATTAATTTTAAAGTACATTTTTAAACGGGGATGCTTTTTATACGTATATTACATCAGTGTAAAAAATGATTTTATTTTTATTATTTTCAGAATGAAATTTTTTTTTTTACTTTCAGTAGGTTAATAACCCCTTTTTAATAATCTTTTTCGATTTTGTCGAATGCTCGTGCCCCCTCGGGGTTGTCACTCTCCTGGGGGTGCCCCCCGGTTTAAAACTTTGGGAAAAAATTTAATGAAATTTCCAATTTTTCCCATCCACTTCCCAAAACTCCCGGGAAATATGTGAATTTTCGTACATGTGATGGGAAAATTAAAAATTTTTTAAAAGTAAAAACAATTTTAAAGGGTTTTTAGAAAAGTATTAATTTTTGGCCTTTAATTTTTCCTTCCTTTTATTTCCCCAAAAAAAAGCCCCAAACTTTCCAAAAAAGGGTGTTTTATCGCTCACGTTCAGAACCTATGAATTTTAACTAAAAAACAAACTAACTATAATATACCTAAAAAAAAAACAAATAAATAAATTATCTAAGTCCATTTTTTGATTGGGGTTTTGTCCAAAAAAAAAATGAAATAAAGGGAGTTATGGAATAATACTTTTTTAAATTTAAATTACAAAAAAAAATTTTCCTTCGTTTAAATTTCAAAAAGATTTTTTGGGCTGAAATATTTAAATTAATACGGGGAAAAATTTTTACTTAACATTATTTTACACATAACAATATTATATTGTATCTGTTCGATTCCAATACATGTATTGTGTATACTTATGTTATTTGCAGTCAAAAATATAAATGAATGGGAAAATTGATAGCCATGAGAAAATATCAAAAAATATGTGGGTTTTTTTTGTTGTTGTTCATTTTTTTTTTCGAGACATGGGTTTTTAAGGCTGTTGGTTTCCCGTGAACATCCATATTTTGAAAATTTTTAAAATCTTTATTTTACGAATAAATCACATTTTTAAAAAACGGGCCCTTTAAAAAATTTAATCCCAAATTTTTAAAACAATTTTTAAAAATTTTAATTAAAAAATTTAATAATTTTTAAAGTTTGAAAAAAAGATGATGTAGAATATTCCCAACAGAAAAAAAAGTATATAGTTCCACACAAAAAAATGTTTCTTTTACGAAAAATTTAATATTAGGAAAAAATTTTAAAAAATATATAATTAGCATTTTAAAAAATTTAAAAGAATATGGGTTCCCCTAACCTATTACATAGGAAAATTAGTATGGACTCATTTCTTTGAGGAAGAGCTTTTTATGGTTCCAAAAATTTTTTACCATTATGACAATATAAGTAGGGAAAAAAATTTTTGCTTTTTGTTTTTTATTATATTCTCAAGCTTGGAAAATTTTTCAACCGTCCAAAAAACTATGGCTTCTAAAAGGGCATTTCGGAAAAAAGTAAAACGATATTCATAATTTCTAATAAACATTTTTGATGCAAGTCATCACGATGTAGAAAATACCAAAAATATCCTAATGGTCTTAGTTATTAAATCTCAAGAATAAAAAAAATCATAGTAATTCTTTAGATATTTAAGTCATTTTGAAGCCAATGTGTAAACTACACGAAGTTTTTAATCAATATCATGGCATTAAAGCATCGTTTTTCAAACTGTGGGGCGCGCCAATAAGAGGGCGTGATAAACCAATGCGGGGTGAGCATATCGAAAGACAAAAATAAAAAAAAATTAAAAAATTACTGAAAGGAAGCAAAACAAAATATGGACATAATAAAAAAAAATACGCATTTACACTGATATAATGTACTTTTAAATATATCAGTATCATGCACAATGTATTTGATAATTAATCACATAACACTAAGTGAAGAAGAAGTATAATAATTACTAGTGATTCATCTAGGCTTATCACATACATAATTTAACACCTATCTTAATAATTTGTACGTTTTATGATTAAAATTCTGTTGTAGCTTTAACATCAAAGTGCATTATTATTGTATTCAATATATCGTTATTATGTGAAGGGGCACGATGAAAATTATGATTGAAAATTGGGTTACAAAGCTTTGAGAAGCATTGCCAGCGTTTCTCAAACTGTGGGTCGTGCCTCCCTAGGGAGGCGTAATAACTTTTCCAGAGGGGCGCAAGCATATTGAAAAGTCGAAAACAAAAGATTATTTAATAAATTCTCAATTTACTTAAAGTAAACCAATAAAACACATTATGACATTATAAAAATAAAATTAATATTTACACTAATATAATACACTTTTAAATTAATCAGTACTTCACAGTGTATTTTATAATTAATTTAACACTACGTTTAGAAGAAGTTTAAAAATTACCAGTGACCCATGGGCTTATCATGCATTCCTTTATTGCATTTTACAACCTTCGGAATAATTTTATAGGTAGAAGTGCACAGAAAAGATCATACTTCAGAAGGGCGTATATATACGTCCGGGGCATTCAATGCACCAGTTACTTGAGACTTATATATACGACGGTGGTACTTTGGAGGCTAAAGTTTTATTGTAGCTTTAACATCAAAGTATAGTGTAATTGAATTCAATGCATTGTTATTTCATGGAGGGGGCGCGAGGAAATTTATAATTGAATATTGGGTCGCAAATATTGAAAGCTTGAGAAGCAATATAGTAAGGAGTCGAACATGTTACTGAACAAAGGAAATGCCTCGATTTCATGACCAAGATCACTGTGCTATCATGATCACAACATAAGGTGGAATAAAATAGGTTGCAGAAAAACAGTTTTTTTTTTTCAATGGGGCTGCATTTCAACAACTTAGCCTTTGAAGACACAGCAGTTCTCTAAACGTGAGAGCCATTTCATGATGGCATCATCTATTGGTGGCCTATCACGTTACAAAATTTTGACACTTGAGTTTATTCAATTCAAGCTCTCGTCTGATGGTAAGTATTGCAGTGATTTATTTGCGAGAGTACCAGAGTAAAACTCATACTCGCGGGATCTTTTACATGCCACATAATCATATGGCATGCCTGTTTACGATTTTCATATCCTGAAAATCTATAGACACTAGTCATGGTTGAACCTGAAATCTTAGGCTTAGGAAGTGGGCACGCTACTTCTCTTCCCCTGGATCCGATGAAAAGATTCATATACCAAGCATTATGCGAGTCACATCGTATTACAAAAGGTATGATTGTTCGAATTGATGGACCACTTTTCTCTCTTGTTTTTGTTCCTTGCTCAATATGAAAATAATGAAGAGAGTTGCGAGGAAGATTGGTGTTGCCACTTCTAATAAGTTCAACATTTCCTGTTTTGTATTTGTTTCATGTTCATTTATTCTCTTGCAGTCTGACAACTGAATTTTAGTTAAGTTAAGTATGTTTATGGAATATTCTAAGTAGTTTACGTTTCAAGTTAAGAAAAAAACTGTATAATACTTTATGTTTACGGAGCTTGTGCTCAAACAATTCATTCTTTCATGTATATAACTTCATTAATTCATAAGTGTAAATAGCCTCCTTTTATCATGCGTGTTGAAGAAAAATAAAAGATATTGAAATCGGAAAAAAAAAATAGTTTCTCGAGTCACAGCAATTGGAAAGGAGATTTTTAGTGAGGTAAAATTGGATATTATATATATATATATATATATATATATATATTTAAATATACATAATTCAATCACAACACAGGAATCAATAAAAAAAAATAAAAAATAAATAAATAAATAAAAATATATATATATATATATATATGCAAAAAATAAATATATATATATATATATATATATATATATACATGCATGTTGAACCCCCATATTTCGAACCTATATTGGAATTTTTCTATACAGCGAACTTTTTTTTTAACTGAACATTTCCATTTT
>BMAV01024126.1:0-55041 GCA_019973955.1 Trichonephila inaurata madagascariensis
GACAGGAAGAAAACCGGCCGGGAAAAAACCTTCTTGAGAAGGCCCAAGGCCCAAACCTGAGCCCTAGGAAGGAAGGATATAATATGAACCAAAAGTTCCCCCGGGGATGCTAAAAATTCATTGCAAAATAACCATTTAAGATAATAATGTCACTTTTGTATCATTGAATAGGACAATTTTAGCAGTTTTTTGTAAATAGTATATGGCACGAATATTCTCCTTTAAGAATGACAATTAACATTTATAAGAAATACATCAATTTTTACCGAAATGATGTCGATTCAAGAAAAAGTCTAATGTGCGTTTTAGTTTCATGAAACAAAATCACCCGTTTATGCTCAGCGTAAATTTCCGCGTTGTTTTGATAGCAAACCTCCGGGTGCAAAATCCATAAAGCGATTGTATGAAATGTTTAATGATATAAGCTGCTGCAAGGATCTTCCTGGAAGTGGCAGGCCGAGTGTGAGTGAAGCAACTGTTGAACTTGAAACTCGGCGGGAACGGGAATACCTCTTAAGGCCTTTTTACACCGCATGTCTCGAAAAAACCGTTTCGGGAAATTTTTCGAGTAGCTGTGAGGGGGAAGGGTTGCCGTAAACAAAACGATACGCCTTTTGACGCCCGAAAATTACGAGGTCGGTCTCCACATGCTTTCGAGTTGCTGAATAGGGCGACGTTAATATTCACTGACGTCAGCTGAGGTCTTTTTTCCCATTGAAAAATTACTCGCCGATTTTTCTGCTTCGGAAAACGAACATCCAACATTATTTATTTTATTCCGCTCGCGTTTTTATTGACGGTCATAAGCAGAAATGGAACGCCATTTTGTTTAAAAAAAATATATGCTATTAAAATATTTATGCAATTTCTGATGCATTTGACGAAGCCGAAAACTACCATCTTGTTTATGACGTAGGGAGACGAAGAACCCATTGGCTGAAATTTCAGCAATCTTAATTTCGAGCAATTTTTCAGATTACGTGGGAAAGTTTTTGAAAACGTTTCTATGGCAACTGGAGAAATTGCCCCAAATGGCTGTTCGAATGAAAATTGCCCCAAATACATTGGTCTTATAAAAGATTTCTGAATAAAACTTGCAATTAGATCGAAGGAAACATGAAATAATTATAGCAGCTTGAGCACAATAATATTTGCAATCAGGCAAGCCTTCTGGTTCATCGTGTATATGTAGATAAGTACCAAATTTTATTTATGAATATAAAAATGTGTCTTTTTACTTTTTATTTTTTTTTATAAGGTAACTGAATGAAATTTTTCTAGCTTGATATTCATATATGGCTTGTCTATTCTATATGCTTAAGATTCAACAGATAGTGAAAAACCCGATTTTCAACAGCAAATATTCGGCAACTATGCTGCTTTTATGTTTTCCAACAATTACTCAACGATTTTTGGGACAAGTTTTTAAGTTTAAACCAGCCGCCCAAAGCCACTTTTTCGATCTGGAACAGTCCGGGTAATTTCCTTGTCATCGGAAAATACCCGGTTTCGGTACCTGTGCGCTAAAAAAGGTCATTGATAAGAAGTATTTGGTTCAAAATATTTTGGTATGAATAATGTCATTATATACTTATAGTAACTATATTATTGATGTGTAACATATTTCCTCTCGGTTGCTGGATATTTGTGGGAGTAATTTCGTAAAAAGGGGACGGATGTGTGTAACAGGATGTGACGCAAGCGCGCGCTATTTTGATTTGACCAATGAGAGTCGTGGCTGTGTTTTTTCGCCCCCCCTCGCATGGGGTCCAAAAGAAACCATCAAGCATTTCGAGTGCTTGACTCTAAATCCTTTTAGAGTCACGATATTGGGGATAAAGTGTGGCAGAAATGCTTATTTGAAAATGGCCAAACATTTAAACCGGTGGTCGTATACTTTTCCGAATAAAAAGGGTTTAAAAAAAAATTAAAGATTTCCTGCATTTTGTATTTTAAACCATATAACGAAGGTGGTTCTGCTTTTTAAAAAAAAATATCCCCACTTCCCCGATTTTGAGTGGTGATTTTAACTTAACCCAGTTTGGCCAAAAGCTGAACCGCTCATAGCTTTTATGAATGATGAACCGTTTTCCGGAAATGAACACAAAAAAAAATAAAAGCTGCCCGCCAGGGGTTTTTTTTTGACGCTGTTTTTCAAGGGTTTTTAAATACTTTGAAATCACAAGTATATGTGTCATATTTTAGTTATCATTTTCCATTGCCTCCGCTCTTCCCCCAAAATTGAACAAGAATAATTATTTTTGAAAAAAATATTGCGTTGCCCCTTTGTTGGAAATACAATTTTCTTAAAGATAAAATTTTTCGATAGAAAATTTTTTCCCAACATACCCGATTTTCATTTTTTTTTTTCAAGGAAAAAAGTTAATATTGCGTATTTCCCACGATAACATGTCAGATGTTACACATCATAGGGACTATTGTAAGACTTTTTTTTTTTTAAAAACTTGAAATCTTTTTTTTAATATAAAAGTAATTTTTAAAAAATTTTTTAAATGTCCATTACCGAATTTACCCCGATCTTTTGGCGCTTTTTTCTTAGTCGCTATTGTTAAAAAGAAATTATAAAAAAGAGATCACGCATTGCAACATTTGGTACTTACTTTATTAACCGTTGACCTTTTCTTCCCCAAAAATGAAAAAGTGAAACCCAAAAATGCCAATAGTCGTTAACATTTCCCCCAGCATGCCCCAAAAACAAAGATAGCAGCAGTTGGCGACGTTTTTGAATTGGCGAAATTGGTCTACAGTATAATAAGGGAATTCAACATTTTAACCTAAGTTTAAAGACGAGCAAAACACAGGATAAAAAAAGGGAAATTTCAGGTTTTTTTTCCCCGCAAAACTGGTAAAAGAAAAAAAATAAATAAGAGTAATTGTTCGTTTTTCCCACCACCTCCAAAATTAGACAGAAAAACAATGATAAAAAAGGTGCAATTTTTTTTTTGAAAATTTCCCTGTGATAGAAAAAATAATAGTGTCCCAGGATCCGTAACCAATCAGTTTTGAGAACGATTAATTTTATTATTTTTAAAGAATATCGTTATTGTGCGCATTAAAATAATTTTATAATTCACAAAAAAAGGAATTCATCCATTTGAAATATTAAAAAAAAAAAAGCTTTTCGTCAATGAATGGGTCAAAAAAAAAAAATTTTTAATAAAAATTTCCCCTTTTCGCGTAAAATTTTTTATAACCCCAATTTTCTAAATCAATGCGGTGGAATCCCAAAAATTTTTCTACAGAACAGAAAAAAATTGGGAAAAAAAAAATATTTTTCCATTAAAGAGGTTTCAACTCGTTTTTTTCCCCCTTTGCACTTGTTGTAGTATTCGTATCCCGGGTTTTTCGTTGAGTCGTGGGGTTTAAGTCCTGCCGCCAAATGTAGAATAAATTTGGGAGGGAAAAGTTTTTGCCCCGTTAAATCTTTTCTGGGGCATAAGACCCTTTTGGTAGTGACGTCTTGAGATTTTCTTGAGGCCCTGAGTCCCTATTAAAATGGCCCTTCTACAACGCTTTTAAGGAGATAGGGATATACAAATGTTTTCCCGGGGGGGGGAGTGTTTTTTAACGTCAAACCCCCAAAGCAGGGGGTATTAAGTCGATCGCGATCGACCGGTGGGGGAATGATGAGTTTTGGGTTTTTTGGCTCAAGAGCCGTTTTCCGTACTGGCCAAAAAATTTTAATAGGTCTGTTCCGGGCGAGAAAAAAAGAAGGCGAAATTAGACGATGGAGGATCGAAAAAAAGAGAAGGATCACGGGGGCCCCCCCGGGGCGGGCACCCGGGGTTTACGAAAGACAGAAAACCCCCCGGGAAAAAAGGGGATCACTAGGGGACTTCGGGGTTGTGACACCCGTACCCCACCTAAAAAAGGGGGAGCCCCCCGGGGGGGCACGGGTCGACTGGTGGACCACCATTTTGGATTGACCGCCTTTTCTAAGGGGCCCAAGACGCGCATACTAAAAGAAACATTTTTTATGGAACTCCGACGCCAGCTAGACTGGGGAATCGGCTTTTTGCAATCGATGCTCTTTTGTTTACTTTAAAAAGTTTTATTAAAAGTTGTGACGGTTTTGGGACCCTTGATGGAAAAGGGGGATGGCACTTAACATGTTGTTGTTGCCGAAAAAATCAAATGGGGCCAAAGGCCTGCAAAACCTTGACCTCATCACCGACCCTTTTTTCGGTATAAAGGGGGGCCAGGGCTGTTGGGGCTTAATTTAAGAGGGTCGAGGCAACAGAGATGCACTAAAAAAGATCCCGGACCGCTGAACCCCGGCGGCCCGACCGGTAGACGAGCCGTGGGGCATGATTTCAACCCGGCCCCGTCCGCATTCCCCTTGATGGCAGGGTGACCACGCGGTCAAGATTGTTTGGAAGGCAATTTCTTCCAGGCCCCCGGAGCCGATGCTTTGGGCGGCATTTACAACGAGACAAAAAGGTTTTTAAAGGGAGGGGGGGCGATATTCCTAGCCCCTTTGGGGAGGGGGCCCATGTTATTCCCCATGTGACCCATTGATGGTACAGGTTTTCTCCGGAACCCCAGAGAGCGTGTCCCCAGATGGCGGATAGGGAATGCCCCCCCTGGTTTTTTGTGGGAAGAAGGAAAAAAAATACCTTCCAGAACCAAAGGTAGGTCCAACCTATAGGCAATGGATCCTCAATGACAAGTGCAACAACTTAGCATGTTTATTGCCAGAATAGGGGGGAAAAAGAGATCACTGCGATGCCAATACTTGAAATGAATTTTCCCCCACACGCCGACTGAAAAGGAGAATAAATGTTAATGGTCAGTTTTTTCTGCTATAACACGGGATTGGGTTTTGAGATATCCTACACCCCCCACGCTTCCACGGGATTGGTTTTCGAGTTGATGTCATGTCCGGCGATGTCGCAGGAATCGACAGCTAACAAATGTAAGTACATACGTCAGTTTCAGATTAATCGATTCACGTATGTTCTCTGCTCGCTGCATCGAATAAGTCCACGCTCGAAGGTATAACAGTCCCTCTCATGATTGTTCAAGCATTCAACTTGACATTTTTATGTTTCTTGTGCTTTTGTAGTAAAAATATAATCTGTCAAAGTGGGATACAATGTCGAAAATGAATATTAAGAAAAGAAAACATACAATTTTGATACAGATTGGCCACTAGATGGACCACGACACCTTCTTAAAAGTATCTTGTCTGACCACCTGCACGCCTTCCTGTCCATTGTGTATTCCGATGGGGAATTTCAGCAGGACAATGCGACACCCCAGAATTGCTATATATTGACTCCAGGAGCCCTCTTCTGAATTTACACACTTCCGCTGGCCACCGAAATCCCCAACCATGAACATTATTGAATATATCTGAGATGCCTTGCAAGGTGTTGTTCAGAAGAGATCTCCACCCCCTCTTTTACACCTACTGATTTATGGACAGCCCTGCAGGATTCATGGTGTCAATTACTTCCAGCACTACTTCAGACATTAATCGAATCCATACCACGTCGTCTTGCTATACTTCTGAGTGCTCGTTGGGGCCCTACACTAAATTAGGCAGGTGTACGAGTTTTTTTTTGGCTCTTCAGTGTATAAGAAAGTAATAGAAACTGATATTACAAGCAGGATTCAGTAGCCAATAGGTAATAAGTTATCAAAATTGCTCAAACCGTGATTTGTCTAAATTTTTTTTAAAAACAGTCTACTTTTTCAATCTAGAACAGTACACGTAAAATGAAAAATCACGAGAACCTTATTCATCGGTTTCATTCAACTTCGATCATCATGCGTAACCGTATTTTTCTCTCAAAAAGCGGGTCATTGTCAGAGAGTATTAAAAGATAAATTAAAGTGTTTATATGTTTGCGCATCTTCTGTCTTTCGTGTTTACTTGCTTATCTACCTGAAGCACCTTTGAAAGGAACATGTGATGAAATCAAAAAGGAGATGGAAACAAAGAGATTGCAAACGCATGATTTTTTCTTTACTTTAGTATTTTAAAGATTCTTTTTTGTAAAGTCGGTCAAGTTTGAGCGGATTATTAAGTGAGCTGTACCAGTTCCCCAGCTGTTTGGCAATGGTGCAATAGCTTGGGTAGAAGTATCACTCAATTTTTAGGTATGTTACTCATTCAATTTCGCCAAACCGAAAACCGGGGGAGTGGTTCTATCGTGATTTTGTAACTGGCGATGTTGAATCGAGTGAAGAATTCCATTTAGTTCCATCCCTTGGTCCCATTAGGGTCAGGTTGTGAAACGGACTTTTAAATTGAACTGACATCAAATTCCTAGCGTGGTGAGGTATGGTTGTCAAGAGGAGATACAGTCGAACCTCTATATTGCGAATTTTCTATATAGCGAACTTTTCCTGGAACCAAGAACATTTCACGATTTTCTTCTGTAAAATAACCTCCCAATAGCGAAGATCATTTTCTATGGTAGTCTGAACTTCTCTTGAGGATTCGATTTTTTTTCTCGCTATTTTTTGAAAGATTTCTGACACTTCCAAGTTCTGTCTTTTAACACATTTTATGGTAGTCATAAATCTTTAACTGGTTTTATTTGGTGCCTAACTCACCGAGAACAATAGAATTCTGGGCATTTAATTCAAGAAGTGGAACTAACCCCCATTGTCCAGTTCACTGAAAACATCTTCGATATCCCTTTTTACCCTCAGTGGAGTCTCATGTCCTTGAATTAGTCTCCGTTCATTTGTAGTGTTGATCATTCGTACTGGTAGGTTCGTTTATCGTAGCTCACAAAAATGTCAAAATGTAAGTGCTTGAGGATCAAAGAAAAAATTTAATTCTTCAGGAAGTAGATAAAGGCATCACGAAACTTTTCTTGCAGTTTTTCTTTTTCCTTTGTTTCTTTTTTTATATGTAAGATATATAAAATAAATATATATTAATTCTACAAAAGGTGTGGATAATTACTGTTTTAAATATATAGTGTTTATGAATTTAAAACTTGGTTTATAAAGAAAAATTGGCTAAAAAAGATGATCCTATATATATAGCCACTTTTTTCCATAACGAAACTCTTTTTTCGGGATTTATCGACTTCGTTATACAGAGGTCCGACTGTATTTGATTAGATGACATATTATCACCTGATCATGTTTTTTTCTCCTATCAGCATTCATGAGGTATTATTTAAAATCAAGAAATTCACCCATGTTTGTGTTGCTGTAAACATTATGGCTAAATCCTGCGCGTTAAATCGGAGGCTTTTCTGCAAGCGTTGTGTAGAAATTCGGGAAATGAGGCCCCAAATTAATTTCTTGTTCACCACATCAATGAAATCTAGTAATTGATTCTATAAGATTCCCACAAACTCAGTAGGATGACGGATAACATTTGGGTTCCCCTTGCTAAGTCAGGTTTTGGGCCCACAAGTTGATTCTCACAAAGGGTAGGTACTTGGTGGCAGTCAGGCTTTGGGCCCCCCTATACTCCTAGTCTAGCTCCCCGCAATGCGGGGTTGCGGGAGTGTACGTTACACCACTGATAAACTTTAGGATTCGATTCCTATAAAATCTGCGGGCTGTGGTAGCCCAGTGCGGTCAAGGTATCGATCATGGCAGGCATGTCATGAGCTCGAGCCCAGTACCACTAAAGTGTAGGGGCAGCGATACACGTTAAATCTGTCGAGAGCGAAACGTCCTCCCGTTGGTGTGGTGAGGTAGTTAGAGAGGGGGTTGTGCTCAGGCAGTCGTCCACGTCTCTTGACCATGGTTCAAAAATGACGTGGTCCGTCGCCAAAAGCCGAATAGTGCGACGATAATATTCCACTCACTCACCCTCATAAAAATCTGCTCTTTAACAGATATCTACTCAACAAAGCAAACATGTTTAGCTAATTGAAAATTATAACCCAAAACAGTATTTTTTTATTCTGGAGTCAAAATATCCGAAACCGTTTCCATGTTTCCGACCAAATTGTTCGATTTTTACTTATAATCATATTATAAGAATGCACGAATTCCGCACAAGCAATGACGGCGTTTTAATGCAATTATTTACATCCTGCCACCATGTCCGATGCTTGATTTATACGCGCTCGGTACAACTTTCGTAAAGCGAAGTTTGTGAAGACCTTTTCTGTGACTTTTGTACTTATCAGCACGAAAAAACCCTCGATGTCTGTAGATAACATTAAGATATACTGTGTTTAATTTTATCTTTTTTATCTCCTTGTTTCTGTGTTGAGAAGCAAATACAATGGCACTTTGGAGATAAGAGTTTGGAGTGATATTCCATTCATTTCGATCTCGTATGGCGTATTAGTTGAAACGCAATGAACAACTTAAGTACGCTACGGCAGATATTTTGCTACTACTGTAACGTCAGGGATTTGATTTGATTTTTTTATTAAAGTCACATTTCGAAGCCGTAATGAAAGCTATTACATGACCTTAATTTTGAGCCACTCAAGTTATAAAAATGATATGGATCCTACTCAGAACCCACACCATCGTGCCATTGGATAAAGTTTGATCCTCGACAGATTTAACGTGTATTAGCCCTTCACTGGTAAGATTTTAGGTGGCCACGTTAGCCGTGAGTGGTCAAGGTATCGAATCGTGGCTGGCCTTGTCACGAGTTCGAGCCCAGTACCAATAAAGACCCACCGTGTAGGGGAGCGATGCACGTTAAATCTGTCGAGTATTCTCAAACGTCCTCCGTTGGTGTGGTGTAGTAGTTAGAGAGGGGTGCCAGCTCAGGGAAATGTCCCCGCCATTTGACCATGGTTCAAAATTCCGAGGTCCGCCGCCAAAAGTCCTCGTGCAGCTGAACAGTGCGACGTTGGTTCACCTTCACTAATTATGGATTTTAGCGACACCAACATGAACTTGTGACCTGTCAACGTCGAGCAATGTAAAATTGTGGTTGCCACCCATCATTACTCAGAAACCACTGACATTTTGGAATGAGAAATGAAATTAACAAAATAAGGAGTACGAGACGAGCCCTTCGTCCCAGGAGACCGAAATTCTCTGCACAGGCCCGGTTGACTCATGCCATAAAACTAGGGTTTCTAATTTCCCGGGTTTTTCCATTCCTGTGGGAATGTAATTGTCGTTCAAGGGATTCCCTTGAAAAAATTTAAAAACAAGTTGTTTTTAAATAAAATCAATAATAATTATATAAAATAAGGATACATATAAATTCCAAAATTAATACTTATTTATATAATGAAGTAAAAAATGCAACATTGATTGAATAAATTGATTGTTCATTTTTTTAAAATAGTAGTTCAGAAAGCATAAGCAATTTATATTTTTATCACTCAGCCTAGTTCTAAGCTTTTTGACGAACAATCCGGCAGCAGAAAACGCTCTCTCGGCTTCAACTGGCGTTGGTGGAATTGTTTTTAAAGCCTCATATAATTTTATGATGTTGAGTGATGAATTTTCAGTCGAGTCGAACAACTACATCTCTTGTTTCATGATTTTGTTGAAACTAGTATTTTTCTTGGTTGAACAATATACAAAACTTTTGTCTTAGAATGAATTACTTTCTATAATTTTTCGTCCAACGTCAGAAGTTTTTCTTTCAAAATCTCCATACTCTCTTCTGAATGCGAAGAGTTGGATATTGATTCCTCTTCTGCGCAGAAAAGCCTTGTCCCTATCATTTGGGCTTTTCTAACCAAACAATTTTTACAAGGCAATCGCGAAGTATCGACAGCAACTGCAGCTGCTTCGTATTTTCTCCCAAAATTCTGGTATTGCACTAATCCTATTAAATTAACGTTGCCTCTCTCATTAATTCTTTGGATAAAGAGAATGTTTGATATTTTTCGCAAATTCTGAGTTTCGTCCGTTCAATTTTCCAATAACGAAATAAAATACGCCTTCTGCAGTTAGCAAAGTTCCAATTCGACTGCATAATTTTTCTAAGCCAATTTTTACTGGCTTTAAGCCTGCTACAATTGTTGTCACAGTTTCAAACCTTACATTGGCCATCATTTGTTCTTTTCGCCATCAGTCACTAGTGCTTTTAAAATTGCTGGCTTTGTTTCAAAAATCTTTCAAGTACATCAAGCCAACAAACTATTGAACTCCACGTGCGATTCCTGAAATCCCGAGAATGAATTTATAATTCCCTGGAATAGAAAAAGTACAGAAATCTTATGAGAGATATCCTGGGATGCCGGGAAAGAAACCCTAATACGCACTAACCTAGTATAAATTCTACAATTGTTCGTGCGCACATTTTCGTCAATTATCAATATGTTCTTCAGGTGTGGCCTTCCTGCCGCTACACACTGTGACCCAAAGAATCTGCCAAATTATTAGACATGTTCAGCAAATCTTTCAAGCATTGCCAACAAACTCTATTCCAGCGTTTTTGGTGTACCGGCGATTCCCGGAATAGAAAGTTCAGAAATCATGATTTCGGGAAAGAAAACCCTACTTAAAACATCCCAGATCGTAGAGTGGATTTGAGTCACAATCTGTGGCCTCGGTAGCCTAGGGTAGTCATGGACTCGGCGACCGGAGTGTCATGAGTTCGAGCCTTGTGTGTTGAAGACACCCTCGTGTAGAGGGGGCCGATGTATGTTACATTTGTTTAGGGTTACACGTCCTCTCGTTGGTATGATATGGAAGTTAGGAGAGGAGGCTAGCTCGGGTATCATCTCGTCACTTGTCCGAAGTCCAGAACTACGCTGTCCATCCTCAGAAACCCTCATGTTGCTTTGTAGTATGACTTTAATAAATTCTCACTCCCATTTCCTATCCATGTAACGCTACAAAAAATGGAAGACTTGGATTTCGATGGATAAATGCTGTAGATAAGGAGATCGTTTGGTACTTAAAGCTAAGAACTGGAGGATTTTCGTTGCCTGTTGGTGTAATTGAAAACGTAAGTTTGTTAGTAGGGGTAAACAGAAGAACGTGGCTCAACCTGTATTGCCCTACCATCGATAATGATGATGTGAGTCTAAAACTCACGACTTGGTTTGGCAAGTTGCGTTAATAGCTACCAAGCATAGCATTTATTATAATTCATTAGAGCGCATGAATTTTGTATTTAAAAATCTTATTCTAAATTTACTATTAGCTAACAATCTCTATTTATTTATTTATTTATCTTGGTGGAATTTTCAATAGTTAATAAAATACATTTTAAAGCGCTCCATTGAGCTGAAATTTTATATACACGATTATTTTAGAAGACAATACAGTAA
Source organism: Trichonephila inaurata madagascariensis (assembly GCA_019973955.1). Taxonomy (NCBI): domain Eukaryota; kingdom Metazoa; phylum Arthropoda; class Arachnida; order Araneae; family Nephilidae; genus Trichonephila; species Trichonephila inaurata. The sequence continues at coordinate 11,205 of BMAV01024126.1, forward strand.
TTTAATTATAATTAATGAAAATCAATTGATAAACCAAAAGAATTACAAATACAACCACACATTGGCATCATTTTCTTAAGTGACTTTAGCGACACTTTTGGAGACTTGTGTCAAAAACTTCTTGTGTTGTTTTTTCTCACGTGTTAAAGTGTTCAGTTGAACTGATATTTATATTGGATGGCAATACAATAATATAACAATAATTAATAAAAATTAATTGATTAAAACTAATTATTTAAAGAATTACAAATACAACACGTTGGCATCATTTTCGGCTAACACCCTTTGAGACTTAGTCAAAACTTTTCTGAAAAGGTTTTTTTTCTCACGTGTTGTAAAGGATTCAGTCGAAATGAAATTTATAGACACGATTGTTTTGATGACAATGAGATACTTTAATGATAATGAATAAAAATGAATGAGACCACTTAATGTTGTGATTCTGTCCTATGTATATTATTATTTATATTAATTGTAACTATTTAATAAAACAGTAGCTAAAAATAAAAATTTTCTTTTGTTGATAATAGGGCATTTATTCAGGGCTCTTCATGCTTGGGGACGAGATTCTGGTGCAATAGTAGTCTCTTTACTCACTGTTTGTCGGTTAGTTACCTGGAGAATAGCTCGAAATTCATGCTTAAGTTTGTTAGCTAATTAAATTCCACTTTCTGCAACGAGTTCGTAGCTTGATTGGTAAATCGTCTGCTTATACTGGAGGTCAGGGTTCGACTCACGCGATCAACTTTTTCTTCAATTCATTTAATTATTTTTTTAAATTAAATAAATTTATTTATGAAAGGTTTATTAAATATTAAATGATATTTTTTATTAATAAATAATATTTATAATAAAATATAAAATATATAATAAATATTAAATGATATTTTTAAAAAAAATTAGTTGCAAATAGTTTATAATGTGAAAAATATAATATACTAGAAATAAAATATTATATGTAATATAAAATATTTATAAAATATATTATTACAGAAATTAATTATTTTATAATTACTATAATAAAAAAAGATGTCATTTTTTATATGTTATTAAATTAATTATTTTACAATTTTATAAAATATTTAATAAGTTCTTTCAAATAAATTTATTTAATTTCAAAGTTTATTTTAAATAATTTTTATAAATTTAATTAATTAATTTCCTATAATAAATTAATAAAAATTTCAATAATAAATCATAATTTTAATGATAAATTAATAATATTTTATTAATACTAATGTTTGACAATAATTAATTAATTATAATAAGTAGTGATTAGTTAATTAATTAGCATAAATAGTGATTAGTTATTCTTAAAAATAATAATTAATTTACTAATTTTAATTATTAATAATTTTATTGATAATTATTTTAAATATTTTTATTTAATTATTATTTTAATATTTTAATTAATAATTTTTAATAATTTTACCTGTAAAAATTTAAGTTTAATATTTAAATTTTTATTTTATAAAATACAAAATAATTGTTAAAAAAAATATCATTTACTATTTATTAAACCTTTCATAAATAAATTTATTTAATTTAAAAATAATTAAATGAATTGAAGAAAAAAAAGTTGATCGCGTGGAATCGAACCCTGACCTCCAGCATAGAAAGCAGACGATTACCAATCAAGCTACGAACTCGTTGGTGAAAATTAAAATTTAATTGTATAAAAGCTAGCATGAATTTCGAAGGCTGATTTCTCTCCGAATTGACCGGCCATTCTGACGGAATTACATTGAGGGGTGAACACCAAACGAGTACTACTATTATAACAAGTCTCGATCCTAAATGAATTTCCTTAGTCGTGCCCTCCCTGTAAGTAGGAATTGAGACTTAATTTTTTTTTATATTACTTGTTTTTAAACTAAAATACTCATAGTATTTATTGCACTTACATTCTGCAGTGCAAATTGAAATTGAATTTTATGTATTTATTGCATTCCGGGGAATACAATACAGGGTGTTCCCGAATTCATGGTACAAACTTTAAGGTAGGTACAGGACATTGTAACAATCATTTATTGTATAGGAACATATGGGCGCTAATGATGCAGTGAGGCACAAACACAAAAAATAGGAGACGAAAGGAAATACAAAGTATTTATTAAAAGTGTTGTTGACAAGTGTAATATTTATACAATAACTGTTCAGCACATGAGCTATGAAGTCCAGCTGCAGCCCCTTTTTCTGTACCACCCACGGAATCGAAGATAGCCTGCCGGTTTCAAAGCTTATTTCGAAAATGGAAGGGGTTTAAGCGTTTTTCTTTAACACTCAAAAAGGTTGATGACTCACTCACAATGTAATGGAAGATCTTTTTTTGCTCCTGTCTATCAACCATGACGTTTAAGTGGTTTCTTCCGGCGAGCTGCGAAAACTTTCGGGGTTCGAATCCTAGTACCGAAAAAAGGCCCACCTTTAGTAGGTCTGAAACGAAAATTTTTTGTTGTGGCTCAAAGCCCCGTGTTGATGGGGTGTATTTTTGGAAAAGAAGGTGGTGCCAGTTCAGGTGTCGTCCACGTCATTTGACTGCTCGAAAAATAGGTCTGTCACCATGAGCCCTCGTGTTGTTTATACTGACGTAGTTAATAAACACGGTTTTTTAAAAAGCATTCGGTATTTTTTTCTCAGAAAAATTTGTTTTTCACAAAATTTAAATTTTTTTTTTTTACTTCGTCCCGTAAGATCCAATTTAAAAAAAATTCACCAGTCGTTTTTTTTCTTTTAAATGAAGAAAAAATTTTAAATTTTATCAAAACCCTTTTCTTTGTTCAAAAGAAAAAAAAAAATTTTTTTAAAAATTTTATTTGAATTTTAAATCCTGGGAAAGTTTTAAAAATTTAATGAAAATGGAAAAAAATAAATAAAAAAAAATACTTGAAAACTAAATATTTTTAAAAAATTTTATTTATAAAATATTTACAAAATATAAAGACACCATTCTTTTAGTTACCAGAGAATTTAAATGAAGGAGAATTTAAATTCACGACAAAATTTTAAAAAAAAGGTAGTTTAGGGCATTTTTGGGGGTTTATTTTTTTTAAAAAAAAGGTTTTAGGTCGTTTCCCCAAGCTTTCTTCGATATACCGGTTCGGGAAATTTTGCATACGTGTATCATCGATGAAAAATGTCTTAATATTTTCAAGACTTAAACTATAAAAATTTGATTCATTGTATTTCAGTTTTGCTTCCGACGGGGTGACAGCGCCATCGGGAGTGGATTTCATAATAAAAACAGTAAAGTTCTTTAAAAGATTTTTCATTCATTTGTATATTCGCTCATTTTTAAAGCATAGATCAGTGGTTCTTAAACTTTCGATCAACAGCCTTTATGTATCAGGCTGACATCGAAGCCCTCAAGTTTTTAAGCATCCCTCCCCGACTTTATTCTTATCAAAATACATGTCTAGTAGAGTTTTTTTGGACTGTTTTGCAATCTAGTCTAATACGCACATCCTTCAATTTTTCCCCGAGGCTTTTAGAGTTCAAAAAGGGGAAAACTCACCGCAGGGGGGGCTCTAGGGGGGACAAACCGGGCGCGCCCGGGGGGGCATTTTCAATTTTTAATTTTTTTTTTTAAATTTGATATTTTTTGAAATATAGGGTGTAAAATTTGGTACTTCACTTAAGCATCTTTTTTCCTTATTTTGTACTTTTTTAATGTCAGTTTTTTTTTGTTTTTAAAGGGGTTTACAAATAGTTAAAAGTTTCTGTTTTCCCTCCATAGGAATTCTTTTGGGGGGGGGAATGACAGCCCCCCGATCGATTTTCCTTAGCTTCCAAAGGGGAATAATAAAAGATTTTTCTAATCCCCAAAATTTTTTTTTATTTAAATTATTTAATATAATTAATAAATTTATTTATAAAGGTTTTTTGCAAAAATTGGGGGGTTTTGGGGGGTTCCCTTTTCTTTTTTTTAGAAATAATAAAAGTAACTATATTCTAAAAAATTATTTTTTTTTTTTTAAAAAATTTTTATTTTTAAATTATTAAATATTTTTTAGGATTTTTTAAAATTATTTCTAAATTCCCCCGTCAAAAAAATTAAAAAAAGGGAACCCGGTGTTAAAAACAAAAAAAATTTTTTTTTGCCCTTAAAGTTAAATTTTATTTTTTTAAAAAACGGCTTTAAAAAACCTTTAAAAAAGGGGGGTTTTTTTTTTTAAAGCAAAAAAAAATTTTTTTCAAAAATTTTCCATCATATCTCAAGAACGGGTTTTACCGAAAGACTTCAAATTTAAAGGTGACTCAAAAATATATACGCACCAAATGAACTACGATCATTCCAAAATTCAAAATATTTTTTTTTAAAAAAAACATAAAAACCCCTGAAATTTTAAACTTTCTTCAGAGATCTACCAAAAATCCCAATTTTGATATTTTCAATGATATAGTTATTCGGTGCATTTAAGCTTATAGATTGAAACGCCCTTAATTTTGTTTATTTCAGATAAGCCAATCACCGGAACGTGGAGGAAGTGAGCGCCTTTTTCGGCGGGTGTTCAGACGTTTTAACTCACCTTCTTTGGGTTTTTTTTGGCTAAATTTTTTTTTACATACTTTTAAAATACATATAAACAGTGATTCCCAAAATGGCTATTTTAAACCCCAGGGGCCCAGACGACCCGAAGGGGGCCATGCCAGCGAAAAAAAAAAAAATTTGGGGGTCCATAAAGGGTTTTAAAAAACTTAAATGTATTTTATTAAACCCGATCGGGCTTAAAGTTATCCGACTACGTTCGAACCGTGATTTTAAAAAAAAACGCATAAATGGATAAATTTCAAAAATTTTTAGTGTTTAGATTAGAATAGTGTATAAAATTGTTTTAAGTTCATTTTGACAAAAAAAAAATTATTTAAATACAATATTTCGGCAAAATGAACTTAGAATAACCTTTTTTTAAAAATGTTCTCCTTTGTAAAAAATACTTCTATTATAATAATTTTTTGCCTGTATATAGCTGGCCTCTATACAGTGGCTCAACAAATTTTTTTGGCCAAAAAGAGTTAAAAACCATTTGAAATAATTATCCTTTTTTTTCAAAATTTCCCCCCTTTGTTGTCGTAAAACATATAAACCCACTTCAAATTATATATTTAAAAAATTTTTGTTGAGTCTTTGTACAGAGGTCTGAGCTATATATAGGCAAAATATTTTTATAGTAAAAGCTTTTTTCAAAAAAGGAGAATATTTTGAAATGGGTCATTCTATGTTCATTTTTTTCAAAATATTGTACTCAAAAAATTTTTTTATTGTAATACTATTCTAAAACTTTTTTATATACATTTTCTTATCTAAGTGACACTAAATATCATAAATATTATCCATCAATAAGCTTTTGCAAAATCACTGTTCCGAACGTAGTCGGATACCTTAATCTTTAAAAAAAAAATTTGATCTAGTGGAAACAGGATTTTACCAATTTTACTGATTTATTTACTAAATTTAGAGAGGTTAATTTGTGGTTATATATACAGAGGGGACAGCATAAATTTTATTAAGACAAGCATTTCTTAATAAATATTAAATTAAATCAAACATTTTAGCATTTCTTTCTAGAATTAAAGAAGTATAATATTTGTTACAATGTGCGAATTTTTTCAATTAGTCACAGGTAATCTGTCAGGACATTTTAACTTACTTTCAACATTTAAATGGCCTTTACTCAGATTTTGAAACTAGGTTTGAGGTTGTTTTTTTTATAGTAATACCACAGTAGACAATGAATTCATATAGTCACGTTGAAAAAAAATAGGAATACAATAGGAACTGATTAGAATAGTTTCTTACGATCTTAAAATAAAATTTAGAAACGGATGTCAGAAATTTTGGGCTTTAAAAAGACATACCTGTTACTTGTCACAAATTATGGAATATCGTGAGAATGTTTTTTTAACCTTTTCCTAGGGGGGGAGTTTTAGTGAGATTGCCAATCTCAAAAGAGGGGAGGGGACTGGGCACTTTCTAACAAAGAGATTTAGGGGTTTAAAACCCGACTAGATTTATATTAAATATTGGAAAAAGGGTTTTGGAAGCCCCAGATTCATCCCTCTTGTTAAAAACATTTGTTTGTTGGTTGATTGAATATTAACGTCGCACTGTTCAGCTACAAAGGGTTTTTATTACGGACCACTTTCATTTTGAACCATGTTCGGACGTGGACGACCCCTTTTGAGCTGGCCCCCTCTCCAAAACTACTAAAATTCACACCAAGGGGAGGACGTTTGACCCTTGGACAGTTTTTATTTGCATCGCTTCACTACAGGGGTGGGTCTTTAGGGGAATTGCCTGAAACTGAAAAGGCGGCCACGATCCGATACCTATACCACTCGGCAAACCGGGGCCACATTTGTTTGTTAAAGTTATTCTATGTAACATTTGTTTTATGTATTAAATAAATTAATTTTAATTTAATTCATTAATATGTGCTTTTTAAATGCTATACTTCAAAATCAGAAATTTAATTTTTTTTAAAGAAATTAAACTAGTAAAAACCCGTAAAAAAGGATATCAAAAATTGAAAAATTTGAAAAAATTTATATTAGGTAAGTACCCGAAACCGAAAAACATGACAAGGGGTCAATGAGACAAAAAAAAGTTTGGAAACCTCTGATATAAATAAATGATAAAAAACGTATAAAGTTCTATCATTTTACTGGTTGTCAAAAAAAATTTCCTCAAAATGCTTAAAAAACAGGCCGTTATTTGGAACGTATATTTGTGCTGAGTCTACCCCCTAAAATGAAAGATTGCTCATCCCCTAGAACAGGGATGGCGAACGAGTGGCACGCGTGTCATTGATGGCACGCAACACATTATTTTTTGGCACGTCAGTGATCAAAATTACTTGCATTTTATTTTTAAAAGTTCACTATAAAGTATTACGAACAAACGCGAGTGATCGGGGAACACACTCCTTTTGCCTTGGTTACGTTGTAGACTACAATTGCTTATGATGTAAAGTTTGTCTATGCATAGCACAGTCAATTTCATTGACACAACTGTATTTTTTAAAAATTTTCCCCCGGGGTTATATTTACGATTTTAACTGTTGTGTTTAACATGGCTAGTACAGCAAAAAAAACAAAAGTGCAAGTTAGTAAGTGTAACAGAGAATTTCAAATTTTTTGGGCCGAGAAACATGGCATTAAGTAAAGGTGACAAAGCGGTATGGGTTTTTAAGGGGTTCTAAAAAGTGGTATGCAGAACACGTTGTAAAACGGTATTTTGAAAAAAATCACAAAAAAAGTGACCTACCCCCCAAAAAAAAATCGCTAAGAATCCGTTTGGCAGATGATTTAAATTCAGCACGTTGTAATGATTTCACTCAGCTCTACGTTAACTATTTATTTCCATATGAAAATCATCAAAAAAAAGATAAATAAAATGGTATATTCTATTAGAGTTAAAAAAAAAAGGGTCCGTATATCAAAAGGGTCCGTTACGATTTCGAGTCTCTTTCGCACTCTCTTCCGTTCCTTGATTTTCCAAGCCAGGAGACCGCTGTACTTCACGGGCTGGTCCGTAATCACTTCGAGTCTCTTCCGTACTCTCCCGTTTCCTCGATCTTTCAAGCCAGGAGACCGCTGTATTCGCGGGCTCGTTATCGCTCTTCCTATCCCCTCAAGGGACGCGCAAGCCCCTTCAAAAATCAGTCCTCCTTTTGTCCGGACCCTCCGCCCTTTTATATCATCTCCTTCCCTAGTCATCCACCGCTCATCTCTTTGTCGGCCTCAGCCCCCCTGGTTCTGCCGCCTTTCGGTCTCGGCCCCCTTGATGTCTTACCCTCTGCCGCGCCAAATCCGGCCTCGTTTCGGCTAGTCCCAAAGAGGGGCCGAGGTGGGGGCAATATGTAACGTTCTCAGACGCGACGTCGACACCGAGTGGTGGGAAAAAACAATACACAATGATAAGGCGCCTTTGACAGTTCGTTCAGCTGGGAAAAAAGGTGCCGAAACTCGACCACCCAGTTACGAAATTCCTTCCCAGCAATTAGGGAATGCCTGGAATTTTCGCAACTTCTGTCGGCGAGGAGCAAGGGATCGGTTGGAAAATAGGGGGGGAAATATGCTTCGTCACAACGTGTATTCTACAAAAAGTAACATCTTACAATTCTAAAATAAGTTATTTGTCATCCTATTTGCAACAACAGAAGTCAGACTAATGTTACTTTATTTTGAATTACACGAATAACTAAAACATTTACAACTGTACAGCGCAAAAAGTATTTTTTCGTGTAAAATAGAGTTTTGTGTTATTCGTATTTAGTTTTAATATTTTCCCAATAATCGCAAGTCAAAATTATTTGACGGCACGTCTATACTTCATTAGACACTTTGGAAAAAATGGCTCGTCGATCCATAAAGGTTCGCCACCCCTGGCCCTAAAAAGACGCTGGGAACTCCAAGGTCCGCAGACCACAGTTTAAGAACCGCTGCCTAAAAACATCCCTAATCGTAAGGTCGTGTTCGAGATGCAATCTCTCAAATGCTGGATTGTTCGGGAATGACGTATTTAAGGAGATGAATTATTTTCCTTAATATTTTTCAAATTAATGTATTTTTTTTTTAAAAATCCTTCATTTCTTTATTTCTCTGTTAGTTTTACAAACTCTACATAGTTCTTGCTTCACAGTTAAGCAAAATTTTAGGTGTTGGATTTTTAGCACGTGTTTTGTGTTTTGTTTTCGATTAAAAGATCTAACAATTATTTCCCAGACATGCACCCATTTTAAGGCTCGCTGATATTAAAGTATTAATTAGTTAATGATTTTCGTTTTCATCCTTTCGTGGAGCAGGAATCCTAAATCGTGTTAAAATAAATCAGTCTGTAACGGACTCTATTCAGGCATTAGCGCACACAAGAATTTTTGGGGCGTCCAGGGTCGAAAGTCCACCATTCTTGCATCATGCTCCTTTTGATTTTGTCGATTTTCGGGAACAAAAAACAGTAAAAAACTAATCATTGAATAAATAATTAACATTAATTAATAAAATTAATCATGAATAACAAATATTTAATTAAATTTTATGTACTATATACTTAGAGCTATTATCAATCGGGAAAAAAATCAAGGGCTTTGGGAGGGGTCCGGAGCCCTAGGACCCCCCTCCCCTTGTGTGCGCCACTGTATTCAGGTCTTCTACAGTGATCGCGGTAGCCTAGTGGCCAAGGTAACGGACTTGTGGCAGGCATGTCATGAGTTCGAGCCTAGTACCGCTGAAGAACCATTATGTAGGGAGCGATGCTCGTTAAATTTGTCGAGAGCTCAAACGTCCTCCCGTTGATGTGGTGGGGCAGTTAGGAGAGTAAGGGTGCTAGCTCAAGTGTCGTCCTCGTCACTTGACCAAGATTCAAAAGGACGAAGTCCGTCGCCCAAAAGCCCTCGAGTAGCTGAATAGTGTGACGTTAATATTCACTGACTCACTCACTCAGTGGCTCTAGAATTCTAATGCCGCATTCCCCAAAAAAGGACCTACTATTTCCGGGAAAATTTACTTCTTTTTTCCCATGTAAAACGTTGCTAAAAAAAATAAATTTACCAGGATAAAGAAACAATGTGAGGAATTTCAAATGGTGGAAAAAAAAAAGGTTAAAAAAGGCAAAAGAAATTAAACAAAAAAAAAAATTTTGGGGGGGCTGAAAGAAGAATTAAAACCCGGGAAAAAAATCGACTTTATGCCCTTTTTACCGACGGATGAAAAAAAATTACGAAATTGTTTATTAAAAAAAAACGGTGGGGTTTTAAAATTTTACTACCATTAAACACTTTTTATCGTTATATTCTCATTTTTGAAATTACACCATAAGATCCATTCTCGGAAAAAAATTCGATTCCCAAATTTTTATTATTTTTTTGAGAAAAAAGTTGTTACGTCTTTACCAGTTTTTTCACTTTTCCCCAAATTGGGTGAAATCAGTAATATTTTAAATTTAAAGGGGTCGGAAAAATAAATAAATCTTTTTTTAAAAAAGATTTCACCCAAAGAGAAAATTTTTGATAAACTTATTTTTATTTTTGATATGGAATTCTCAAAAATTTTTTTTAAAAAATAATACTGAAAATTTCCCAAGTCATTTCTGAGATATCTATTACCCAAACGCAAATTACATAAATAGAATACTGCAGCAAAATGGCGCCCAAAATAAAAAAATGGTTAAATCTTTTTTTAAAAAATCGAATTGTTAAAAGTAATGGGTTTTCCCACAGAAAAAAATAAACCCCCAAAAAAGGATCAAAAAACGTAAGCACTATACCCAAACATATTTATCAAACGATAAAATCAATATAACCATATTGTAATGTTACCCCCCATCTTGGCGAAAATTAGAAACCAATTTGGGTTTTTTTTAATTATTAAATTAGCATCTTATACATATAAAATCAAAATATTTACATTCTTCAAAAATTTCTTATACTTCTGAAAAAGATGCCTGCGAAATGCAATGAACCAAAACTTTTTTTCCAAATAATACCCAATATTTTAAAAGAAATTTTTATGTATGAAAAAATGTACAAAATGTAAAAAAATTTCTGTCTTTTTTTTGAACAAAATTATCCATCAATTTCATCAATCCCTTTAAAAATATCATCAGTATCAAGTTAATACCCGTAACTCATTAACCATGTTTTGAACATCATTTTATATATATGTGTGTGAAAAATATTTTATATATTTAAGAAAGTCATAAAAAAAAAAAAGGGTCCAAAATTGAAAATCTGAATTTTTTTGGAGAGTAACAAAAAGTATCATTATTGGGGGATAAAAAAAATCTAATCTCTATTAGAAATTTTAAAAAAATATATATCACAAAAACGGGTTTTAAATTTTTGGGACATTACTATTTCGAGGCGAAACCCCTTTAAAAAGCTTGAAGATTTGAAATGACATCTGATTGCAGATTTAAATATTTCGTTTCGATTTAATTAGATAAAGAAATTTAAACGGATATAGTTTCAATAACTCAAACTTTATTTAAAAAAAAAATACGTTGATGAAATTATATAATAAACCACTACTGAGATACATCAAAAAGTGTGTCTATTCATTTAAAACTGTCTAGAAATAACTAAAAACATTTTCACACAAACTCACTAGTACGGGGTTACGATTGCGAAAAGATTATATCACTATATATAAAGCCTTTCTGAGAAAAAAACAGTTGTATTTTTTTTATTGTATTAACATAGCTTTTCGTTTTAAAAACCGTTCTCACTTGGGAAGCTTACTTTTTTATTGTATCCATGTACCTTGTTACCCTGTCTTTGGACATCTTTTTTTGTTTTGGGGATGTGACTCATAGCTTTATCCTGTCTTTGGAAACCATTTTTGCTTGGGATGCTGACTCATACCCCGTCTTGGGAAACCGTTTTTGCTTGGGATGCTGACTCACAGCCTTACCCTGTCTTGGGGGCCGTTCCCCTTGGGATTTTTGACTCATGGCTTTACCCTGTCTTAGGAAACCATTTTTGCTTATGATGCTGACTCATAGCTTTATCCTGAATTAGGAAACCGTTCTTGGGGGGATGGGGGCGCAAGTTTCCTTGTCTAAAAAACACCGTTTTCTTTTTAGGAAGCTGTCTTTTTTATTGTGCCCACATAGCATTACCTTGCCTTGGGACACCGATTTCTTTTTAAGGGCTGACTTTTTTTATTGCATCGACTTTTTTTTACTTTGTTTCGGATATCTTTTTGCAACGAATTACTGAATTTTTTTTGGCTCATTTTATTAGTAAAAATTTTTTATTATTAAATTTTTTTAGTAAATAAAGTGTAAGGATTCGCTGCAGAAAAACGTTTGAAAAAAAGTTTTAGTATTAATATTTTTTAAATTTTTTCTTTATTTTAAATTTTAAATCACTTTTAAATAATAATTCACCAATTAAGTAAAAATTTCCTCCTTTATAATAAATATATATCTCACCAAAATATTATCTTTAAGAAATATCTGGAGAAAAATTTTTAGGACACATGTTATTAATCCCAGTAAAAGATTCTTCATTTTGATTTCAAATAATTTTACAAAAAATTTTATTGTTCAATTTTAAACTGGTAAACCCTCTAATTTAAAATTTTTTAATTACATAAATTTAATATTTTGTATTTTGTACATAAAGGGGTTATTCATTCTCAGTATCAATATCGAGAATAAATGTTTTTTTAAAAAACCGCTTGATTAAATAAAAAGAAAAAAAAAACAATCTTATGTAAAAAAATGCTTGAAATTAAAAGCGTTCCTAAGACTGTGAAATTTGCCCCCCTTTGAAAGGGAGGCGTGATATTTCTATGAGGGGGCGCGAGCATATTAAAAAAGTAAAAAAATAAAAGATTATTTAAAAATTTCATTTACTGGGTAAATAAACAAAAAATAAATTCTGACATAATAAAAAAGTAAAACACACATTTACGCTGAAAATAATACATTTTAAATGTATCAGTACTGCACAATGTATTTTTTAATTAATTTAACAATGCTAAGTTAAAAACAAGTTTAATAAAAATTTCCAGTGACTCCAAAAGGGGTTGTAAAAAATAAAAATTTTATGCAAAAATTTAAAAATTATCTTGATCATTTGTATGGTTTATAATTTATCCCTTGATTAAAAGTTACGCTTTTTCCCCTCTCCCAAATTTCCACCGTCTTCACGTAGGGCGCGTATGGGATTTTATGGGAGGGGGAGAGAAAAGGAATAAATATACGCAAATCCTCTTAATGAATAAACCCCTTTTGGGAAAATCTGTCGAGGTCCTTTTTTTTGCATTCCAAAAACCTTTGGAATAATTTTATGAATAGCAGTGCACTGAAAAGATCGGGTTTTCTGAAAAACGTATATTTTCCGGGGGAATTTAAAGCTTTGTCTGGAGAGATGTTTTATATACGCTGTTGGCCCTAAAAAGGGTTTAAAATCGTATAGAAGCTTTAGCGTAAAAGGCCCTTGTTATTGAATTTAATACGTCGCACTTTGGGCGGGTTTTTCCCCAAACTGAGGCTTGGAAAGTCCAAAAAAAGAAATTTGCGCGAAATAAAAAACAGCCCACTATTTATGGTCCTCATAGGTTCCCCCAGCCATGTTTTGGCAGTTTTTTTCAGTACGCGGGGAAAAATTCTACAATCAGTGGTTTTTGATCGGGTTTCTTTTTAATAGCAGAAACACTTGCGAGCCCTCATTTTCTAATAAGGTTCAACGTTTCCGTCTGGGAAAAAAATTTTGAGGATTTAAGAGGGTTTTTTTAAAAACACACCATGGGTAAGTAATTTTTGATTTGACTATCAAAATTGGGGATCAAGTTTGAATAAAAAGTAAAAACATTAAAATTTGCCGTTAACCCTACTAACTTATATGTCGCGTTTTTGTGTTTATTGGAGTAGAACTTTTGAGATTGAAAGCGTTGTGATCAGAGTAACCTTAAGCCATAGAGTAGATATAGACCCTTTAATTTTTAAAACCAAATTTAGCTGCTAATACCTGCTACTTAAAATTTGGGTTTTTTTTTTAGCGTTGGGCCCATGGTATTACTCGGGGTGCCTCATTCAATGTGTGGAAGGAAGAGCAAAAATCCCAAGCTCAAAAATGTTTTTGAGGGTTTTGTTTGGGGGTTAAAAAACGGATAAAAGGGGTTCCCGCAAGGCCCAAATTTAAAAAATTTTGAAAAAAATTTTTAAAAAAATTTCTGCCGTTTGTGGAAAAAAAAAAGGATGAGGTGTGTAGAAATGAAAAGTTTTTCCAATTCGCGCGCGCCGGGAAAGATTTTGGGGGTTGTCGGGGAGTAAGATTTATATTATATTTTTATTATTTTTAAAAAAAAAAATATATAGCTAGTAATTTAGTGTGGTATTTTTTGTTTTTTTTTAAGCTTAAAAAGATTATTTTTTTTAGAATTATAAACCCAGAATGGTTTTTCCAGTTCGTGTTTTTTTTCCCTTTTAAAATACTACTTCCCCCAATTAATTATAAAACATTTCTATTTTTTTTCCCCGGGCCCTTTTTGTAATGCATGTAACAAAATTAGGGGTCCATTTTTTTGTTAATGGAACTTCTTTTTTAAAAAAATTGAAATGTGCGAAATATTAGGCTTTTAGTTGAATCTTAGCATATATAAATATATATATATCACAACATTTTATCATGCTTTTTGTCCAAAACTAATTAAGGTAATATAAAATGGATCCCTAAAGGTGTTTAAAACATCCTCAGAAATATTACAAATATTTCATGTCAAAAAATTAATAAACACAAAAAAAGTAAAATTTTAAAAAATTTAAAATTTTTTTTAAAAAATGAAATTTGTAAAAATTTGTGAATAATATGTGCAAAAATTTTTTCTCGTATCAGTTTTTTAAATAAACATTATGTTAAGCTAAAATGTAATTTTTAAATACATAAATAAAAAAAAAAGTTCAAAGGGGGGCCGAGTCCTTTTAAACACTACCCCATTATCCTTTTTGTATTTGTAAAATGTTATGGCCTTTTTATTTGTGTAAATTTTATTTTTTTTAAATTCCACACTATTTCTTGTATATATATTCTCCCCCCGTTAAAAAGATGCTTCTGTTAATATCCTTAGATCCTTTTTTAAAAAATAGTTCCACTTAGCAATCATTTCTTCTTGATCAAATTCAAACTGGACATAAATTAGTTGGGCCCCCCTTTAAACCTTTTTTTTGTCTGTAAAAAAAGAAAAGAATACCCAATTTACATTAATTACTATGATTTTTTGATCATTGATATATTAAAGACCCTTTAAAAACCATAAAATAATTTCCGGGGAAACCGATTTTGGGAAAAAGCCCACTGTGCGACGTAAAAATCTCTCATTCACTGACACGGGCCTTTTAGTAATACCCTTGGGGGAAAAAATTCTTTAACTTTATATTAGTTTTAAAATATTTCCGTAGAGATGACTTGATTTATGCAAATGCAACTACTTTTTTAAGGTGAGTTATTATAGGCGGGAAATTGGGTAAGAGTTGATATTTGGCTGAAATCCCAAAAGTTAGTAAGTAGCGACTGGTGGTAAAAATTAAAATTAATAGTAGAAGGAGAATCCATCGGAAAATAGTGGAAGGCTGGACCTTGGAGCTGAACGAGCTATCAAGTTGCGAGCAGGATCATTCAAGGAAGCTTTAGCAAAGAGATAAGTGGTTTTGAAAAATTTAGTTACTTATTTTGGGTTAAGATTTCTTTTTTCCCAAAGTTTTTGTTTTAAAAGGCATTTTTCAAAGGTTGAATGAAATTAGTCATTCTAAGATCATTTTCTTCTTTCTTGACCCCACCCCCCCAAAAAGTCAGTCATTCGAAAAGATTTTTTCTTAGACTGTGTTATATTTTAAAACAAGGGTGCCCAACACAGGCCCGGGTGCATGTGGCCCTCCAGTACATAAATTGCGGCCCACCGACTCTTTTTAAAAAGTTTTAAATATCAGATTTTTAGTTTTTTTTCATTTTGAAATTTATTTGAGAGGAAATATATATATATATATACGTATAAAAATCTACAATGATTTTGCCTGTTACCAGTTCTTGTTTTAAAAATAAATTTTTTTTTGATAATAGAACGTTTTTGCTAAAATAGATTTATATTTTATCAAACAGTCACATTTTTTTACTATAAAAATTACTTTTAAAAAAATTTCAAATGCATTATGCATATCCTTTACTATGGATGGTACATGATTCGTGGGGGAGATTTTCTTTTCCTCTTTTCTGTTTGAAGGGCAAAAAAAGCAAAGGCGTGAGAGATGTTTTTTAAATTTTAAAAAAAATATATAAGATAAAGAGCAATGTGTATTAATCATTTGCGAATGACAGTACAATCAAATTTCAACAATGAGTAACGAAATATCAATTCAAAACCCCGTAATTTTAAGAAAATGGCCATTTAATTTTTTTAAACATTATTTGATCATTGCATTATTATATTATAGAAACATTATTATATTATCTATCTTATACATGAAAAAAATGAAAAAAATAATAATAATTCATTCTGTTTTTTAAATTTTCACCCCCCTAATTGTTTTTTTTTTCCAAATCTGATATAAAAAGGGAATATTTTTTTTCGGCCCCTGAGTTATAATGTTTTTCGAGTCCCCAAAAAGGGCATTTGGGTTGGGTACCCTGTTTTAAAAAGGATATCTATCGCATAGAAACCATGTAAAAGTTGGTTAAAAAAAAAGGCAATCAACCTAAAGCCTGAAAAGTATAAAGAAAAAAGAAAAGCATGATGTCAGATGTAGTAAAAAAAACGCAGAAATGTGTTAAAATACGTTTTTGGCAATTTCAATAAAGGAAACAATGTTTCGCAAGCGGATATCGAGCTCAGATTCATTCCGGAAAGCTGTTTATAAGCAACCCAAACCCGCGTCTTGTCTCGTGAATTCCGCTATTAATTAATGAAAATTGACGTTAAAATAACACCTACTTTTACGACTATGCTCGCAAAATTCAGCGTATATTGCAAACCAAATTCATCTTTATTACGAATCAGTCATATGTATCTCAATTGAACTCAAACTCTTGCGCATTCTCCAACATTCTATTAAGCAATGGGTATATCGTGTATATATCGAAACTTTATTAATTGATAATTTTCTTCAAGGATTTCAAGTCTCTTATTTGCATTATACTGACGTAAAGCAAAGCTGCCGTGTACTTTGATGATTTGATTTTTCCTTTTGACAAAGCCTCACTTATTAACACGCTTTATAAGTTTCACTTGTATGTAATGGAATCTTTGAATTCGATTTTAACTCACTTTAAAAGGTCAGATGAATTCGAAATTTTGCACACTTGTCAAGAACCGATGACAATACAATAATTTTGTTTCATTGTCCTGATCAGGATCCTCAAAAATAATAATTTTAAGGATTTCGAGATTTGGCGACTAATTCATTATATCGTATCCAGATTTGGCAACTAATTGCATAAACCATTTTCAGATTTGGCGACTAATTTCATGTGCCATTTCCAGATTTGGCAACTAAAAGATTAAGGAGCAACCCTAAAGCCGCAAATAGGCGGGTGGTTTAGACAAATAAAACAAAAAAAAAGTGTTCTTTATGTGAAAAAGGGTAGGGTGGGTGAGTAGTTTTTCTGAAAATAGAAATAAAAAAAAGACTTGTGCATGTGTGAATAAAAATAATTTATGTTCTTACTGCTAAATATTTTTTATTTTTATTAAAAAAATATTTATACGTTTAGAAGTTTAAAATTAATGATACGAATAAACATTATAGAAATACGTTTAAAAGGTGATAAACTTATGTTCTAACTGCTCAGTATTTTTTTATTTTGTTAAAGCAATATGTTTAAAAGTGATGATACGAATTAACATTATAGCCAATACGTTTTAAAGGTGATAATACGATTGAGATTTATGATATTTCTTCTAACACACTTTTATTAGTTAGACCTGTATCGATAGAGACGGAATCTTTGAAATATAACGATACGGGACTCATCTGAGAATAAGTAATAAACGCGGAGAGAATAAGTACCTTTCGGATGCATAAATTAATATCCATTGAAGAACAAAACTAATTCCAACAGCCTCATAATTCCGGTTTTAAATATCAAACTCAAGGATAAATTCAACAAAGAATAAAGGAGGGTTTTAAAAACTAAAAAGACAGGTTTTCGTTGTAGATCGAACTGAAAAATAAATTATAGTTTTAAAAAAACTAAAAAACACGCTTTTATAGTGAATTGAACTCAAATGTGTAAAAAAAAAATTCCTGATATAAGAATAAAATGATAAACGAGCAAATGAATGTCATTGTGGAAAAAAGCACAAGTGTTTTGTACACATTTTTCACTAAACGTTTTTGGGTATAGAACAGTAAAAATTGTAACAATTAAATAAGAGCCCCCCACGCTTTTCCCCAATAATTAATTTTCCCCTAATCATTTTATTCTTATATTAGAAAATTTTTAACTATTTAGTCGTTTAAAAAAAAGCTGAATTTTTAAAACTAAAAATTATTTGTTTTATTTGTATGAATAATGAGCATTTTCTTTTTTTAAGGGTTGTACCTTTTTAAAAAGTAGGGTCTTTTTTGTCTCCATATCTGGAATTATTTAAAATTTGAAATGGTATATGCAAAGTCCCAAATCTGGAAAAAATATAATTAATTTGTCGCCCAAAACTTGAAATCCCTTTTTTTTGAAATATCCCGATCAGGACAATTGAAAAAATTATGAAATTATTTTATTGTCATCGGTCCGAAAATATGCACAATTTCGAAATAATCTGACCTTTTAAAGTGGGTAAAAAATCGAGTCCGGAAAATTTCCTACAAAAAAAAATTTTTAAAAAAGGGGGGTTAAAAAAGAATAACATACGAAAATACTTTTTTAAATTTTTTTGAAATAAAATGATCACAAAATATAATATAACAACAAAAAAAATCGGTCAACAAAAATAAAACCAATATTTTTCATAATATTGAAACAAATGAACATCAAAAAGTGTATTTTTCACTAGCTCTATATG
The DNA here is from genome assembly GCA_019973955.1 of Trichonephila inaurata madagascariensis. Taxonomy (NCBI): domain Eukaryota; kingdom Metazoa; phylum Arthropoda; class Arachnida; order Araneae; family Nephilidae; genus Trichonephila; species Trichonephila inaurata. The sequence continues at coordinate 29,709 of BMAV01024126.1, forward strand.
TTTTGTTTAATTATTTATAACAATTTCACAAGTTCAATTCTTTTTCAGATAACACTTATTGTATTAAATTGTGGCTGGGATAGTCTTGTAGTCATGGCCACGGATTCGTGACCGGAGTGTCATGAGTTCAGCCCCGCCCCCTGAAGGCCCCCTTGAGGGGGACGATGCACGTTTAAAAGCTCAAAATTCTGTTTTCGTGAAATTATTTTTCATGGGGGGGGAGGTACCAACTTGCATGTTGTCATCGTCATTTGATCTTGGATCAGATTTACGGGGCTCTTCGCCAATGGTCTTCGAGTTGCTTAATAAAAAATCGTTAATAAAATATCACTCACAATTGTATTGAATTAATTTTTTTCAATGGTAACTACTACAATTTGGGGATGGCCGCGGTACCCTAACTATCATAGTCTCAAATTTGTGGCTGGCCTTGTTTTTGGTGAATCGGAGGATCAAGTCCAGGTGCCCAAAATGGCATGCCGTTGATACAGGGAGATGCAAGTTAAATCTTTTGAAATTTGAAATTCTTGAATTTTTATGATTTTTTTTTTATAAAGGGCCCTCCCCATTAGCTTTATAAAAATATCCCAAATTTTTTTATTTTTTTTATTCGCTAGAACAAAAAATATGATGTTTTTAAATAAAGTAGATGCCATAACTTTACATAAGATGTCTCACTTTAAAATGCGTTTTACTCGAAATGTGTTTTTTTTTTTTTTTTCGAAAAGCTCAAATGGAGACAGCGATGGCTCAAAAAGTTTTGAAAATTATTAACTAAAAATTTTTGTGTATGTTATGTATAACAGTAGAAGTGTTTTAACCTTCAGATTTATGAATTACTGTTTTAATACAAGATTTACTGTTCTTTATATGTGAATATAATCACTGTTTTTTTAAGCAATTTCATATAGTAATTAAGATAAAGTGCTCTAGTTTTTGTAAAAATTAAAATATCTCTTATCCTGAAGGTTATTTCAAAAAGGAATAGTAAAGAAACGCATCAAAATTGAAAAATTGTTAATTTGTTTATTTACTATTTGTACAGAAGGGCCCCATGTGCGTAATTTTTTTACCTTTACCCATTTTTTTTCCATTTTAGTAGTAATAATTTACTTTTTTTCTTCTTAGTTTTAGCCTTTTTTCTGAAAATGTACTAAATAAATCTAAAAACCACAAAAAAATCTCCATATCTCCACTTTTTTAAAAAATGTTATCGCAAGTAGTCGGATACTTTAAACTAGTGTCACAATAGAACTAGACAGCACGTTAATGAAGATTGTTTAAACAAACAAAAATGATACTCTTATGATTAGGTAACAATTAATTAATAAATATGTGTTATAAAAAATGTAATAAACCAAAAGTAAAAAAAAATCAACAAACGAATATAATAGAAACAAAAAAAAATTAATGTAAATGTGAAAATACATATATTTAACAATTTATATAATGACTTTTCAATGATTACTTTATATTCGATTTTGAAGATACTACATATTTTCTTTAATATTAGTTATAGTTTTAAATAAAATATAATTCTAATATATATATTATTAGCAATGTAAAAGTCTTTCTTTTTTTTTTACATATTAAAAATTATTCTTGAAAAGTATGCTTCTAAATTAAAATTTAGTTACGGTTCTTATAGTTTGTAGAAAATCTAGAATTCACACACGAAACTCTACCTAAAGTTAAGTTGAACTAAATATGATTACAGGTATCAGTTTTAATAAGTATCTTATAAAAATGTAGTGAACAATAAACTAATATTATAGAAGTAAAAAATATACTAATTAATGTAAATGTATGATATATTTTAAAAATAATATAATTCCATTCAAAAGATATTTTATAAATGATTGTAAAAATACTAAATATTCTCCGCCATATAAAAATTTCTGTAATACTCTAATATATTATAAGCAATTAAAAAAAATTCCTCTTTTTTTTACTAATTAAAATTATGCTAGAAAACCATTGTTCTAATTTAGAATGAAATTATAGTTTATAAAATTTTTTTTGATAATCCCGATGGGACCACGAAGCATTTTGCAAAAATTATTGTTTAATTTTTTTGTGGCCCATTTTTATGGAATAAAGACTAACTTTATGAGTAAATGTAAATTGATTTGATAAATGGACTACGTTTTTATTTATTGTTGGGGACGAAAGTATTTTATTTAAATGGTATTTGAAAGTGAGAAAAAAAATTATTCAAAACCTTTACCATAAAAATTCTTTTTTCCAAAAATTGCAAAATTTTTTTTTTCAATTAAAATTCCTTTTTATTTTTAAAATCTAAACCAAACGAAATTTTTAAATTTAATCTATTAAGACCGAATTTTTAAAAAATGTATCCAATATTATTTGGGAAAAAAAAATTTCTAATTTTTAAATGTTTATATATAAAAATCCCAAAAATTTTAGTTGTAACCCCAAAACTCCCCATAAAATGGGGGAATCCTTTTTGGTTTTCCATAGAGGGTAGAAGGGAAAAAGAAAAATACCCGTGGAAAACAGGCATGAGGTTTGTTATTTGGGGGCCTCATGGAGTAAACCTTAGGGAAAGATTTATTTGTTTTAATTGAGCCTCCGGGTAAATTGGGAAGGGGTTGGAGAGGTTGTTTATGTTACATTACAAAAGTAAAAAATCTTCAAAATCTTTTTCTCAAGAATTTCAATTAAAGTCTGGAAAAGAATTAAATTACCAAACGAAATAGCTGGCCGTGGTTTAGTTTTTCAGAAAAACTTTGGGGGCGGCTTGAACCCCAAAGGTTTTCGCAAGGGACAGCTTCAGGTATGCGGACCTGTTTTTTATTGACGCCCATTTTCAGAACTCCCGATATTTTTCAAGAACCCTGATCTCAATATCTAGGTTTAAATGCCTTCTGGACCAATATTACCTCAAGAACCCCATATCCTCCAAATTAAAAAACCCTGATAAAACATAGGGAAAGGGTCTGTTTGATGAAACACTTTATACTAGGTGACTTCTCCCAAGTAACTTGGGGTTTATTAAAAAAGGAGGGATTGTAACGGTCAAAAAAGGGGGTTTCGGCTTGATGGCCCCCTTTTTCCATCTAAAAGTTGGTTCTTTCCTTTTGGTTTGCATTTTAAAGTCCTGGTTTATTTCCTTCGTTTCGGGGGTACTGGCTTTGGGCGATCATTTCTATTTTGTGAAATAATCTTGAATTGACTGGTGGAAAAACATCCACTGGAATTTTAAAAACCGGCTGGAGTTTTTTTTGAACATATCTCAAACAATCTTTTTCACAAGTACCATTTCGGAAATTTGGAAAAAAATGGTTCCATTTCAAGCACCCCCATTTTACATTAAGTCCAATCCCAGGGAAAAGTATTCAGACCCGTACTTTCTTTGCCCACTTCAGACCTAATTAACCCATTGATTCCCAAAAAGGACGGAACTCTTAAAGTAATTCCCCAAAAGGCAGCTTGGAAAAAAAAATGAATTGAATAAGCGAACGCTGAAATTAAGAAATTTTTCAAGTAAAACGATCAAACTGGCAGAATCGTGAAAAGTTGACTATGAGCTTCAGTTACTAAATTAGAAAATTTGACTAAAATTGATAACAAAAACCAGTAACAAAAGAAACTAATGCTATCATTAGTGATAAGGGCCCATGTCTCGGTGGATGCACGAAAGCGGAGGGGCCCCTGGCTCACATTATGCAAATAAAGTGGTTTGCTTTCAGTAGTTCTGACAAACATTGCCCAGAGTCACCAGAAATCGAATAAAATCTTGTGGGGACAGGCCGGCAGATAACCCATTATTCAATGTTGATTTCACCTTTCCCGAACATCTTATGCCCTTTAAAATCTGGGCACCAAAAATCCTGGTCCAGATATTCCCTGGGCTTTTTGTCCCCCCTTGGAATTTTTGGGGAGGAAAGACTATTTCATCTGTCACTGGTCGGAAAAAATGGGGAAAAATAAAGGCAGTGGAAATCGGCCATCGTTTTCCCCTTCTTAAACCCAACAAAATGCTGGTCTTGACAAGCTATCGTCCCTTTTTTTACCCATCACGCAAAATAATGGAATGCATGGTGCTGCGGAATTGACTCCCCTTTCCAAAAATAACAAAGCCCCGGGCAATTTGCCGCAAGGGGCACTCTACTGTTGACCAAATTTTTTACTTCACCCAATGTGTTAAAATTCCGAATCACAAACCAAAAGACACACCATGGCGGCATTTTTAGTTGTCAAAAAGGGATTTTATAGGGTAGGAAAAAAAAAGCTGTTAAGCAATTTTTGTTTTTGGCATTAAAGGTAAAGCTCTGCCCTGGATCTCAAACTTTCTAAATCACCGAAATTTTGTGTCCCTTTCATGCTACTTTTCGGTTCTTACAAACCTATCAAGGAATTCCCCAGGGCTTTTTTTGGTCCAACTCTTTTCTTTTATTTATTTCCGGGGGTTTAAAAATATTTTAAACGTTCTCCAAAATTGGGCTTTTCTGATGATGTTGTTTTGTGGTGCAGTGATGCAAATATTAGCAAATTGGAATCCCCCCAAATGGTCCTTAGTAAATATTCAGGAGTTTGCAGACAATCAAAAAATTGTTCAATGCTTCAAAAATCTACAGTCAGCATCTTCGACAAAAGGCATCTTTACACTACTCTCCTGAGCTTTTCTAATGGGAGCCCCTTTAAAACCCTAAATACCCTACCTATCTTGGTTTCACTTTGGACTCGGAAGTGAACTGCGGTAAACTTTGAAAATAACGATAAACAAAAAAAAAGAGCTTTTAAAAAAAATTTAAAAAATCTTTTTGGCAGAGACTGGGGTTCAACGCCTCCACACTTAGAATAACATACAACCTTGGTTGCCCCGTCCTTGAATAGGTCAAATCTTTCCCAAAACATTCCCACAACTTGAAAAAAATGGGAGAGGCAACTCAGTGCTGCGGGGTTATCACACGGGGCCTTAAATATAGCGCCCTACTGACATGTTCTGTAGAGGCAGACATCCAACCTCTTACTATGAGATTCGAAGTCAACTCATATAGGTATTTTAACAAAATTAAAAGCTTTGGTTCCTCCAAAGAACCTCTTCTTTTTATTTTAATTGGACAAGTAAACCCAAAGTTTAAAATAAAACAGTCCCCCTTTAATTAAAGCGTAAACATGGTTTTTTGATTCCAATATGGACACATCTACACCTTTAGCTGCACACACCTATTTATTCTTTTTAAACATGTTGAATTCCGGAGGTTTTTGACCAGTACTCCCAACATAGCAGCCATCCAGAAATTTCTCAGACAACTGGCCTTGGAATAAAAGGGATTCCCGATCAAGCCTTGATTATTTACACAGATGGTAGTCGCCCCCATCAGGGAACAGGAATGTGGTAAGTAACACTCCCGGAATGATTTAAAATCAGCATCAAAAACCTGACCACACCGTCTTTAGATCGGAACCATTTATTAGTGGTGCTCTCGATCGCTCTCAATTTTATAAGGACAGCATCTGGGTCCTGACAAAAAGGGAAAAATCTATCCCGTATTTGAAGTCCCCAAAAATTATGGACAGTACTGGTCAAAAAAATTTTATCAAATTAGTTAACTCGGTCGATGAAACAAGTATGTTTCCGTGGATTCCATCACATGTGGCTGTGCCGGGAACGAAACGCTGATGAGCTCGGGAGGGGTTGTGATTTTTCTAACCCAGTGTTTCTCAAACTGTGGGGGGGGCCCACTGGGGGCGATAACCCTGCTAGGGGGGGAGCAAATTTAAAAAAAAAGATTTAAAACAATTTTTTGGAATGAATAAAACAAAATGTTTTCTGACATAATTAAAAAACACATTCTTTTTTCACTGATATAATTTATTTTTATCATCTGGTGATCATCAAAAAAAAAAAGATTCCACTTCAAACGGTCATTATATAGCTATCTTTGATTCTATAACCAAATAAAAAGACATTTTGTTTGCTTTAATCCCACGATGAGAGATTTTTTTATTACGTTTCTTTTTAACTTTTGATTATCATATATTTGACCTCCAAACTTATTGGTGTTTCACTCCGTCTTTTTTTTTCTTTTAGGAAAGTTGTAAATAATATTTTTTTATTGCTTTTTTTTTCATATGAATGAGTTTTATGATATATGGATAAGCATATTGAGTACTTTGAAGGATTATTTGGCCAAGATGTATTTTAATGAGTATTCTGAAGCATATAATGCATAATGAAAAACGTTTTACACAATTATTTTTAGAACATGCTATACTTTCCCCCATGAACAATTTTGTGGTTTTGATTGCTGTGTTGTACGCCTTTTATGGTTTATAAATGTAAATGAGCAGAATATAAAAAAAATGGGCATGGGCATCTGTGATCTCTATTGAAGGAAGTTACTGATCAAGCAATTGGAGAACCTGCTGAAATCATGCATATTAATCAAGATAGCGAAAGTAAATATGTGATGAGTGATAGACATGAAACGTTTGAGTTGAATTGAAATTTTCAAATGCTGCCTAAAGAGCTCTTTGAAGAAAACTATGAAGCCAATGAATGTAAGCACTTCGCCTTGTCAAAAAGACGCAAGGAAGAAAAAGCTCAAAATGCTATTTGTAGATCATCAAACCATAGCAAAACTACAATAATGTGAACAAAATATGACAGTTTTGCTGAAAAAAGCGTTCCTGTATTGTTGACGAAAAGTGTGTGATTTGCGTCCTTTATTAAGGACAAGCACATTTGGAACATTTTCTTTAGTTTTATTGGATTTTTTCTCAAATTATCAAAAGAAAAACTGAAAAGTCCTTGAAAGTATATTTTCTCTTTATTAAATTATGCACTGGAATTGTGATTTTTATCGTGAATAGTAAAAATAATTTTAAAATAAATTATAGTAAAAATAATTATAAAATAAATTATAGTTTTAAAACAAACTAAAAAACACCTTTTTATAGTGCATCGAACTAAAAAGTAAAAAAATAAATAAAAATATGTATTACTTAAAAGTAACACATATACAAAATTTAATACTTATCTTGTTAATTTGTACGGCTTACAATTATGATCGTGTTGTAGCTTTAGCGCCAAAGTGCATTATTATTGCTTTCAATACATTATTATTTTTTTGGGGGCGCGATAAAAATTATGATTGAAAATTGGGTCACCAGTAGTGAAAGTTTGAGAACCACTGCTCTAACCCCAGCTGCACTGTTTTAACCCATTCGGAAATTCATTCCTTCCAAAGAAATAAAATGAATTTGACTTGGCGAAACCCTCCTGCTCACCACTGGTACGCAGCTAAGAGTCCTGGCCTATCTATACAGTGCAGGAGTTCCAGGGCTCATCAGACGGCCTTGGCGCGCCTTAGAAGTGGTCACCTGCATAATATGACTTTTGTGCAGAGGGTAAAGTCTTTCTTTACCTGTCCCTGATCTCTCCCTGCTTCTCCTGCTCATCTTCTGGACTGCTGGGGCATTTCCCCGCGACAGTTGTATGAACAGCAAGACCTGGTGTGTGACACTATTACGCGAAATGGTCAAATGGACTTGGTGTGGGCTTTCCTGCTCCAAGGGGATTAGAAACAACAACAGCAGTCCCAAAAATTGCTCTAAATTCTACACATCCAGATTCCTCTTCGGCCACTTTTTTTTGTACTCCCAAAGTATTGTACCTGTACGATCCATAGGTTACGAGAGAAATACGGTAAAGGATGATGAATGAACGATGGTTCATGATGGGGATCCAGCACACAAAATTCTGTGCTAAGTGGCGTAACGGAAAATATGTGGTCCCCCTGAGAAGTCAGGTTTTGCTTTTAATATTTTATAAATCGGTTAAATACGTACTTGGCGTTAGTCAGGCTTTGACCCCTAAATCCTACTCCCACGATGTGGGGGTGTACGTTACACCACTGGCTGTGCCCCTCTACGTGATTGGGTGGATATGGCATACTCTGAATGTTGGATTGGACATAGGGTCTGGTTTTATGGCCACCACGATCACCAGATCTCACACTATTGAATTTTTTCCCCTATAGGGCTATCTTGAAGAATTCGTGGGTCGAGACGAAATGGCCACACAAACGGACTTAGTTGGATGTCTGCATGCTGTTTGTTCTTTAATGGTACTACGTGCGCTCTCATCCACTTGTGTTTAAGCCTGTCCGATGTGCACGTCGGACGCTTTGAGCACCTCCCTTTTTAAATATTTACAAATATTGCTGTTGATGTATCCAATACGATCATTTTCCTGTTTTTCATATTTAGCTCGTAATTTATTATATCTTATAGGTAGAGTTCTTAAGACATTTTTATGTTCCTCCAACAAGGAATCTAGCTGTGCAGAGTTTGGGCGCTATTTTTGGGACACCCTGTATGAATTGAACAACAGATAACTTTTTCAATCTAGGATGAATATATAAAAGGAGTCTTCTCTTATTTTGTTAAGGGGCTGCTGTAGTCCAGTGATTAAGGTATCGGATCATGGCAGGCATGTCATGAGTTCGAGCCCAGTACCACTAAAGACCCACCGTGTAGGGGAGCGATGCACATTAAATCTGTCGAAAGCTCAAACATCTTCCCATTGGTGTGGTGTAGTAGTTGGGAAAGGGGAGTGCCAGGTCAGGTGTCGTCCACGTCACTTGACCATGGTTAAAGATTACGAGGTCCGTCGCCAGAAGACCTCGTGTAGCTGCACAGTGCGAAGTTAATATTCACTCACTCACTCTTATTTTGTTTAGGGAGATAGCGCAATTTTGAAATTGTAAGCAAAACGAATGAGTTCTACAAATATTTGCAAGCAAAATCCGAGTAACACTGCACACGGGAATATTTTACGACCTCTTTATTTCAAATAATCATTTTCCTTTTGAACAAATACACTATCTCCTCATATTTGAAGATTTAATCTACCAAGTAATTTGTTAAATAGGGATTAATTGAAGGGATAGGGATTAATTGAATTTGTTAATATTATTAATTGAAGAATCGCATCAGCTATTATCTAACATTAATATGCTCTTTTAAGATCGAGTATTATTCATTGCTGTTAAGCAGCTAAATACATGGCTACCGATATGTTATTGTTATTCGTAGATGATCAAATACCGTAAAATCCGGTGGATTTCGTTCACTTTTAACACAAAAAAATATGATTGAAATTTACGCGTGCGAATTATACACCGGGTACAAAAATTATAGCTTCAAAAATAAAGAGATGCGCATATAAAAAATTGTAGACCTCTACAAAGATCAGAATAATGTTTATTTAAAAGAAATATCGTACCTTATGGACTTAAGGGGGCTGTTTTTCTTAAAAATACACATTTTTTTTCAAAATCTTGGATAATATCTCGAATAAATGGCTTTAAAACACAATAGCACTGCTAACGTACATGGCAGATTCCTTCGTAAAAAAGGGAATGCGCGCTACGCGCGTTGAATATACCTTAAAATTAAAAAAATGCAGCTTGAAAGTATAGGTGCGCCTTATACACCGGATTTTACGGTAAATATCAATTGCACATAATTTGTGATTCGATCATTTTATTTATCCCAATAGCTTGTATTTTATAATAGTTCATCAAGATATAATTTCTGCTTTTATTACCATGTATAACAACGCATTTTTTGTTTATTTCAGTGTATATCTGCTATGGTACTCTTTTGTCGATTGCATTAAACTGTACTTAAAGTTTTCGTGCAAATATATGTAGGAGATGTTATTTATATGTTTGATAAAGAAAGATGTGTAATATATTACACAGCAAAAAAAAAAAAGATAGTGAAAGAAATTTTTTATTAGTTTGGATTATTCTATTTTCATTAAAATTTCCTGCACAGTTAAAAATAGCACGTTACAGGCTCCAATTTACAAACAAGCTAGAATTTGGGAACGTAATGTTTGTTGCAGTATGGGAATTACGTACAAGTAAATTTTAAAGAATTTTTTTTGTGAAAATAGAATCTTTTTTGCTCAAAAAATGGCAACGAATTGATAACTCTAACGCAAAACTGTTACTAATCCTCTTGGGGTAAATTTATTTCTTTTTAACTGTTGTTCTCTATCGAAAACTTTCTCCCGAAGAAGACTCGATTTATTCAAATGAATGGTTCTGTTTAAGCATTGACTTTTAGATACTCGAGGTTAGTTAAGAGTAGATGGAAGCTAGTGGACGAGTAATTTCTGAATGATTAAATATTGCAAAATGACGATTAAGTCATAAGATAGAGATTAATAATAACGACCGGAAGTCGTACAACTAATAACAGAATTAAAATGAATTAGACCGTAGATGTCCAAAGTGTTTTAAGTGAGTGAATATTAACGTCGCACTGTTCAGCTACACTAGAGCTTTTGGCGACGGACCACAGAATTTTGAACCATGGTCCAGTGACGTGGATGACACCTGAGCTGGACCCCCTCTCCTAACTTCCACACCACACCAACGGGAGGACGTTTGAACTCTCGACAGATTTAATGTGCATCGCTCCCCTACACGGTGGGTCTTTTGTGGTACTGGGCTCAAACTTGTGACGACCTTGACCACTCGACAACCGCGATCCCAAAGTGTTCTAAGAGTAAGTGAATTAGATTATACTCAAATATTAAGTATCCTTTTTGCCTTGTGTTTTTACCTCTTATATTTAGTAGTGTTGTGTATTTCCTACCCTGAGTTCTTCGATTTAAGTAAGAGAAATAATGAATTGGAGTTTGAACTGATTATGGCTGATATTTACCCGAACTCCCAAACAACAATAACCTTAACGAGGTTATTACAACTCTAAGAATTGCCAATCTCTGCCCAGACACAATTTTTTGCCCCGTGTAGGACAAGCTTATCCATTAAGAAGTCTCAGGGGTGTTAACTTTCTCTCTGGAGAGGGCTGAGAATATAAACAATATTCAAATACATATAACTCTTTGAAATTAAAATGAAATAAATCGAATCTTTTATACATTATTAATAAAGTAATGGGTTTTAGAAAAGTATGAAATGTTTAAAAAATGTAGTCAAAATTTTAAAAATGATAAACATATGAAAATAAAAACATTTCTATAAGAAATATTAATTAAGTTTTACGTTGCGCATGCTAGTTTTTAAAATAGTAGCTTTGATTATACTAGCTATATATAAGTTGATTTGTAAAGTTAAATGTATCCCCCCATCCTTATTACACTGTAGTATTTTTATATTAGTAGAATAATAAATTATATACTTTTAAAAAATAACGTTTTACGTTGCGCATGCTATTTTCTAAAATAGTTGCTTTAATTACTAGCAATTAATTGATTTATAAAGTTAAATGTATTCTTATTAAACTGTAGTAATTTTATATTAGTAGAATAATAAATTATATTTTTTAAAAATTCAAAATTTTTAAAAAAAATTTCAATATTTTTCAAATATTTTGAAATACAAAAGATATATTATTCTTAAATGATGTAGGGCAGGGATGGCGAACCAGTGGCACGCGTGCCATCTGAGGCACGCGACACAATATTTTGGGCACGCCAGTGATCAAAATAGTTTGCGTTTTATTTCAAAATAACGAAGTTTACTATGAAGTATTACGAATAAACGCGACCGGGAGCGCACTCGTTTGTTATTGTCCTACCTTAGTTACGTCGTGGACTACAGTTGCTCATGATGTAAAATTTGTCTACGCATAGCATAGTCAATTTCGTTGAAACTACTGTAGTTTAAAGTTTATTTGTGTTATGTTTACGATTTTTACATGCTTTTAACATGGCTAGTTTAACAAAAGAACAAAAAATGCAAGATAGTAAATGTAACAAGGAATTTCTAACTTGTTGAATCTAGAAACATGGCATTAGTAGTAAAGGCGACAAAGCGGTGGGTGTTTTATGTTCTGGAACAGTGGTATGCAGAACATCGTCTGTAAAACGGCATTTTGAAACAAATCACAAATTCTCTTGTCAAAAAAGTGAGAGAATCACAGCAACAATAATTTAACTGTTTAGAAACCATTTGGCAGATGACTCCGATTCAGCCTGCATTCTACTAAAAGCAACATCTTACAATCTTAATACAAGTTATTTATCATCCAATCTGCAACAACAGAAGTCACACTAATGCTGCTTTAATTTGAATCACACATATAACTAGAACATTTACAACTATACAGTGCACAAGGTATTTTTTCGTAATAAACAACGAGTTTTGAGTTGTTAGTATTTAGTTTTATTATTTTTCCACCCATCACAAGTCAAAATTATTTGACGGCACGTCTATATCTCCTTAAGCCCTTCATCAGAAAAAATGGCACGTTGATCCATAAAGGTTCGCCACCCCTGATGTAGGGTTTAAAAAGTATGATACATTTTATAATTTTATAAAGTTTTATACATCAGAGGCTACTATTTTAGAAAATAACGTGCGCAACGCAAAAATTACTTAATATTTATTACATATTTTCATATGCTTATATTTTTAAAATTATGATTATGTTTCAAACATTTTGTACTTTTCGGAAGCCATAATCCTTTGTAAATAATGTGTAAAAGTTTCGAATTGTTTAATTTAAATTTAAAAGAATTATGCCTGTTTGAAAATTGTTTATACTTTCACCCCTCGAGAAAGAGTTAACACCCCTGAAATGCCTTAAGCGTTTAGAGTAGGGGTATTCTATCTTTTTTCCGGCTGCGCCGCATACATATGATAGGTATTTCCCGTGGACAGCCCCATGGGAGGGGGCATTATAAGACCAAAGCAACAATGGACAAAATTAAACAAAATGGTAAAACTCATTTATATTTTTTTTCCATCTAAACGGCTCAGCTTAACTAACATGCCATCAAATAAGGCTGATGCCATTCCTGAAGAGCTAAAATCTTGAACTCTGGAAATGATAGAACAAAGATATCCAGCAAATGGGTGGCTCCATATCTACACTGACGGCTCATACCTGTCAGAAACAAACGAAGCTGCAACGGGATGGTTCTGTAGGTTGTTTGAGGGCTCATTGGCTGTGGGAAGAACGCCACTAACTACGATAGCGAGGTCTTCGCTGTCTGTGAAGCCACAACGCAATTACTATCTGCTGGCTTAGCTCCTGCAAAAGTTGTCTTCTTTATTGACTCCCAAGCTGCAATTTTAGCTTTAGGCAGTAATACACCACTGGACTGTTTTAAGGCTGTTTTCGTCATATACACAAGAGCGTGAACTTAACGCGGAGCACATTTTTGGACAGAAAAAATACTTCAATTTTTATAACAATTTGTGACATTGTAACTCACGCATTTGTTTATAATAGTGTTTTTAAAATTTCAAAATATTTCATAAATAATTAGTTTTCCCTTTTCACATGTAAAGGGGTAGCTCGTTTAGCATTAGGGTATAGGAGAAAAAATGCGAAACACATTTTATAATAGAAAAAATGCATCAACTCGAATAAAAGGGAGTAGTACGATAAAATAAGCGATTCTCTACAGGATAGTGAAGCCAGAATACAATATTAATGTTTGAGTACTTTTATATCAGAAAAAATATTCCTAATTCAGGTCCTATACTTTAACATTAACCGAAAACAGCCTTAACACACTTAAGTGCCGAACTAAAATTGCGGAACTATTTAATATGGCTGGACAGTGGCCTTACAGTGGGTCCCAAGTCATGTTGGGATCCTCGGCAATGAGATAGCTGAACAAAAAGCCAAGTAGGGATCCGAGTCATCCCAACCTGAAGTCCTCTTGATCCTCAGAAGAGCAAAGAGCATCCTCTCCACAAACATTGACAAATATACTGCCTTAACCCAAAAGACCAAGAGCCTTGGAAAGCTGTTTGTAAACTCTGTCCACTGAGGGTTCAATCCCGAGGCACCTGGAAAGATCCGAGGCGGATGCCCGCTTTCGCCTAATCACCGGACATGACTTTTTGGGAGTATACCTCCACTGGCTTGGCAGCTAACGAGGCCTACCCACTCTGCGGCCATACCAGAATGGATGGCGACCACCTGCTCCAATGCACTAGACTCAATGAATACCCGACTGATGACATCTTCCGTCGGTACTGGAAGGCTTGGCGTCAAAGGCTCATGAAGCCAAGAACGGGCGTTGTATAAATATAAAAATAACTGAATTTCTTAGTGCAATGAGTCATGATCGGACCACTTAAAAAAGGCCGGCGAGCCCCAAGTTGAGTATCACTGGTTTAGATTTATGTACACCATTCCCTCCATTCCAGCAGGGGATAACCCACAGTGGTCTGCTTCATTTAAACGTGAAAGAGTTATAAAAAGTCACAAATTAAAATATTATTGGTTCGTAACATTAGAGCCACAAATAAGTTTCCAACTAAATCAACAACATATTTGTTGTGGTTGTCTTTACACTTTTAAAAAACTATTCGTTTTTAAAATACTAAAGCATGTTTTCGTCATTCTATTACAGTGGCTCACAGAGAAAATAATTCCTTTATGTGTATCAGGTGCTATTGCTGTACAAGAACTGCGCATAAAACAGCAGGTATGTTAGTAAAATTTTAATTCCACCGGTTTTTGTGGTCATTTGCTTTAATTGTGAATTTCACGATTTAAAAAAAAAACCACAATTGGGGTTTTTTTTTTTTAAAAGAAAAATTTATTCAATCTTTGGTTCGTTTATGAAAAAAAAGTATAGCACAAATTTCATGCATTTAATAAATTTTCTTCAGCTTACAGCCTGTATATATATCATTGTATGTGTAAATTTTAAGAAACCGCTACCCTAGTGAAAAAAGAATGATCGCTTTAAATGTTAATGTTCCTGCTATTAAATGTATATACCAGGAATGGGCGAACCAGTGGCACGTGTGCCATTGAGGACCCACGACACAATATTTTTGGCACGCCAGTGATCAAAAGGGTTTGCATTTTATTTTTCAAAATTTCAAAGCTCACTATAAAGTATTACGAATAAACTCGTTTGTTATTGTCTTGCCTTAGTTTCGTCGTAGACTGCAATTGTTTATGATGTAAAGTTTGTCTACGCATAGCACAGTCAGTTTCACTGACACAACTGTATTTTAAAGTTAACCTGTGTTATATTTACGATTTTTAACTGTTGTTTAACATGGCTAGTTCAGCAAAAGAACCAAAAGTGCAAGTTAGTAAGTGTAACAGAGAATTTCAAATTTGGTGGCCCGAGAAACATGGCATTATATATATTAGTAAAGGCGACAAAGCGGTATGTGTTTTATGTTCTGGAATAGTGGTATGTAGAACATCGTCTGTGTTAAACGGTATTTTGAAACAAATCACAAACCCTCTTGTCAAAAAAAAACTGAACCACAGCGAAAATAATTCATTGCTAAGAAACCTTTTGTCAGATGACCCCAATTCAGCATGTATTGTACTAAAAGTAATCTTACAATTCTAATATAAGTTATTTGTCATCCTATTTGCAACAACAGAAGTCACACTAATGTTATTTGAATTTTAATTACACGAATAACTAAAACATTTATAACTATACAGCGCAAAAAGTGTTTTTTCGTAGTGGATAGTTTTATGTTGTTCATATTAAGTTTTAGTTTAATTATTATTCGAATAATCCCGTCAAAATTATTTGACGGGACTATACCTCATTAGACACTTCTTAGGAAAAAATGGCACGTTGAGCCGTAAAGGTTCGCTTCCCCTGGTATATACCCTCGAATGTTAAATTTTTCAGTACAACAAGAAGAAAATATATATATAATCATTAAGACACTTTGTGTAGTCTAACCGTGAATACACGATGTTATTAGTACGCATGTGTCCACTAGATCTTTGAAATATCAGAATAAAACTGTAATAAAAAGTTTCCACGGAAGTATTGACCACTTTTGGGAAAAGTAAGCTTGTTATAGTTACGTTAACCATTAACTATGGTTGAGCGGTTTCTTAGACAGTACAAACTTTTTTCCTACGCATCATTTTCGTCTCCGTGTTTTTTTCATTCTGAAAGTATACTATCTTTTATATATAAATTTGGAATTTTCTATAAATCGATTTAGACGTATTTAAGAGACAAAAATAATCTATTTTAGTCAAGGCTACGTAAAATTTTTATCCAGGATAGTTAAAGGTTAAAATAAAACTAAAATTAATCAAATCGCAAGTGATTTATACACAAATTTTAATATGAGAATTTCATTACATGAATTAATAGTGTGAATTGCACATATAACGAATGTGTTCTTCCCTTATTACTAATATTTAAGGTATCCGACTACGTTCAGAACCGTGATTTTAAAAAAGCGCATAAATGGGTAATTATCATGATATTTAGTGTCACTTAGATTAGAATACATGTATAAAATTGTTTTAAGGACATTTTGACAAAAAAAAAATTATTTAAATACACTATTTTGGCAATAAATTAGCTTAGAATAACCTTTTTTTCAAAATGTTCTCCTTTTGTGAAAAATGCTTCGATTATAATATTTTGCCTGTCTATAGATTAGACCTCTGTACAGAGGCTCAACTATGATTTTTGAAAATTCACATTATTTTCAGAGTTACAACCAATCGAAATAATTATCGGCGTTTTTTTCTTAAAATTTCTCCCCTCTGTTGTCGTAAAACATGGATAAACCCACTTCTAAGTTATATATTTCAAAAATTCTAGTTGAGCCTCTGTACAGAGGTCTGAGCTATAGACAGGCAAAATATTATTATAATAGAAGTATTTTTCACCAAAGGAGAATATTTTGAAAATGGCTCATTCTATGTTCATTTTTTGTCAAAATATTGTACTTGAATAATTTTTTATTGTAATACTATTTTTAAAACAACTTTATACACATTTTCTAATCTAAGTGACACTAAATAAGTATTATTCATTTATACGCTTTTGCAAAATCACGGTTCCGAACGTAGTCGGGTACCTTAATTGTAAATTGTTGACTTTTTCAAAATCATGTATTTGTGTGTAAATATACAACAAAACAGTTTGAAAACATATTTATCCACTTGAACATAATTGCATGTTCTACATCACAGTTTCCAAAATGAGTTCCTACAGACCCCCTGGGGCTGCCCATCCGGTATAATGATTAGTGACACTGGTTGCTTTGCCGTAGGGCCTGGGTTCAAATCCCGAAGAAGGTATGGATGTTTGTAAATGAATAGTGCCTTAGTGGCATGGGGGTACTCTTAATAGCCGCAAGTCCTCTCGTGAGTTTGGTGGAAGGGGAAGAGAGATGGGATCCCTCAAAATCGGGGTGGAAAAGAAAAGTCCAACCAGTCACAGGCTCTGGCAAAATGGCGTTATGTACACTCCCACAAAAAATAATTCTTAATATAAGAATAAAATGATTAACGAGAAAATTAATGTGTCATTGTGGTAAAAGTGTGGGGTGCTTTGTACTACATTTTTACTTTAAATCAGCATTTGGGTATAGAACTAGTAAGAAATTATAACAATTAATATAGAGCACCCCACGCTTTCACCCCATTGACATTAATTTTCTGGTAAATCATTTTATTCTTATTTTAATATATAACAATATATAAAATTATTTTTCACAAAAAGGGTGTTTTTATTTTTTTTAAACTATAATTTATTTAGATTGTGTTCTTTAGATATGTGTTCGATTATTCTTCAATATATTGATGGATAACGTTTGCAATAACTGATGCTTTTAAAATAAAATATGTTATTAGCAGTAAAAAAATTGGAAAGAGTGTGATTCTAATTTGTTAACTATATTTTAATTTAGTTTCTATAGTTTACTTTTATTCCCGTAGATGGCACCATATACATTAAAAACATTTAATGTGATAATGTTACAATTTTACTCTTTCTCACACAAATATATATATATATATGCAAACAATCTCTTAGCATTAAATAATCTCTTTAATTAAAAAAAAAATCAAAATTTTTTAAGAATGATTTTATTGTTCGATAATAAATAAATTTATTTTGTTTTTAAATCAAATTTTAAATGTTACCCTTGAGACTCAACTATGGTTCAGAATTATGAGGTCTAACGGTGGGTGTTTATAGGTATCCGATTCCGAACCGTGATTTTGGGCAAAATGGATATTTTCATGATAGTTTAGTTTTAGATTGGGAATATGGTGAGTACATTGTTTTGGAACATAATTATTTAAATACTATTTTGGGGCAAAAATTAACTTAGAATAATTTTTTCAAAATGTTCCCCTTTTTTATGAAAAATGCTTCTATTATAATAATATTTTGCCTGTAGATAGCTCAGACCTCTCTACAAAGGCTCAACTAGAGAGAATTTTTTGAAATATATAACTTAGAAGTGGGTTTATCCGTATTTTACGACAACAGAGGGGAGCAATTTAAAAAAAAAACGCCGATAATTATATTTCAATGGGTTGTAAATCTGAAAATATTGTGAATTTTTCAAAAATTCTAGTTGAGCCTCTGTACAGAGGTCTAAGCTATATACAAGCAAAAATATTATCATAATAGAAGCATTTTTCACAAAAGGAGAACATTTTGAAAAAAAGGGTTTTTCTAAGAATTTTGCCAAAATATTGTATTTAAATAATTTTGTCAAAATGTCCTAAAACAATTTTATACATGCATTCTAATCTAAGTGACACTAAATATCATGAAAATGATCCATTTATGCACTTTTTTAAAATCACGGTTCCTAACGTAGTCGGATACCTTAAACTCTTAGCCGTGTGTTAGACTCCAATTTCTATTCATAACATTTGAGATGGGAAATAATAGACGTTCAAATACCCAGTGTCAAATTAATTTTTAAAATAAAAATTTTGATAACGCGCATTTTTTAACTCAAAAATAAGATGGAAATTTCATGGATTGTAGGGATATAAAAATAAATTTTTTAAAAATAAAAGAAAAAAAAAATGACCATACACAAAAATTAGACTTCTACATAGATCAAAGTACTGTTTATTTAAAAGAAATGATATTCCCTGTGAATTTAAAAAAGGGTTGTAGTTCTAGAAGTGTACTACTTTTTCAAAAGCTTGGGATAGTACCTGAAATAAATGACTTCAAAACATCAACGCATTGCACATGTACATAGGCAAATATACCAAAGCTTTCGTACGGCGAATATACCAAAAATTTTTTAAAAATATAGCTTGAAAGCATAGGTGCGTGTTATACACCAGATTTTACGGTAATTAAAATTTTACTCTAAATTTATTAAAAAAAAATTTTAAAAAAAATATTTACAAAAAAAATTAAATTTTTTTAGGAGCGTGAAAAAACAAGAAAACCTGGTCAATTGATAAATTTCCCTTTGATTTTTGGGGGTTTTCCCGATCTTTTGTTTCGGTTCTATTCCAAAAGGGGGTCCGGGGGACCCGAGTGGTATAGGTTTCGGATCTGGCTTCTTTGTCACGAGTTCGACCCCAGTCCCACTAAAGCCCGCCGTGGGGGGAGAGATGCACGTTAAATCTGTCGAGGCTGAAACGTCCTGGGTGGTGTGGTGAGGAGAGGGGGGCCAGCTCACAATTCGTCTTCGTCATTTGACCATGGTTAAAAATTGCGTGGTCCGTCGCCAAAAACCCCCGTGAGCTGAACAGTGACGTTAATATTCAATCAATCAATCAACCGAAAGGGGTCTGCTGCATAATATAAGAACTCTTTGTATACTGTTGCTGATTAGTTCTTGAAAATATTGCTATGGGATGGATTGTTTTTCAAGCGCAGAAAATGTTAATTCTGCAATGATAAGCTTGTTTTTCAGAGTAAATCGAAAAAAAATTATTTTGGAACTTACAACAAATTTAATTAACAGGAAACAGTTGATACAGAAAATCCAAAACCCCCCAACTTTCACTAAACCCTATTCACGATAACGCATTAGGTCAATGAAAAGGCACAGTCACTGTCAAGCTTTGACTATCTTGTTGCTTTACTGCTTTACTTAGGTATAGAAGAACCTTCTAAGAATGGGGTGGGCGGACTTTTCCAGGGTACGGGCTCCTAGTGGCGTAGGTGTGGCTATTCTGTATTAAAATTGTATGTTTTATATTCTTGACACTTGTTTTCGACACTTTCCTGCCTTTTAGATAAGATAAATTATTATTTTTTTAAAAAACAAAACAAAAAAATTTTTCCCCGTTGAATAGAACCAAAATTATGAGTGAGTATTAGACTGTGGAGCGTGGGCGTATTCAATGCAGCGAGCAGAGAAAAGTTTTTGAGAATCGATGAATTTTGAAACCGACGGGGTATGTGTGCATATATATATATATATATATATGGGCCAAATTTCTCTACTAACAAGAGATAAAAACCCCAAAAACAATAAATTCGACAAAACACATAGACAAAAGGAAAATCAAAAAATGAAGGACAAAAGAGAATCGAGATAATAAATATAAAATGGATGCTGCAGGAAGGAACATTACTGACTTAGGACAGCTAATATAAAAAAATTTTTTTAAAAAGGGGGGTTGAACATTTTTTTGGCCAAAAAAACCTTCCCCTTTTGAAAAAACACTGAGAAAAACCCAATAGGAAAAAAAATGGATAGAAATTTTCAAATCCATTACAAGATAGAGGTAATTTACCAAAAAAATTGCACTTACAAATGCAAAGCCCGCGCTAAATCGGGAGGGGAAAAAAATTAATTTGTTGCCAGATTCTATCCCCCAATACAGATTTAAATCAAAAGAAGGGCTGAAATGTAGCACTTAAAAAAAAGTTTAAAAAAGAAGGGAAAAAAATTAATAAGAGTTGCATATTTTTAGCATAACTATAAAACACCAGAGTACATATGAATAAAAAAAATAGTAAGTAATTTCTAATCTAATATTAGTTTATGGAGATAACTATAAAAAAAATATTTGTTTATAGTAATAAGCTATTATCAACCCTTCATAATTTTAATCCTAACTATTTTGAATACTTTTTTTTATATAACTATTAAAAAAATTAATTGGGTATTTTTTGATTTAAGCAATATTTATAAAATGTTTATAGTTATTTATAATGTCTGATTTTTTCACAAGAATATATATATACTTACAATTGTTTTCTGCCAATTCCTGCGCCATCGCGGGTCATGGCATCAACTAAAACCCAACCCGGAAAAACGGAGGATGTGGGTAAGATGTCTTAATAGCCAATCCCGTGATATAGCGGGAAGAGCTGATCATCAACATTTATTATCCAACCCGCTGGACTTTTGGCGAAAAAATTTATTTCAAACGGCTGGGATCGCAGTGATCACTTTTTTTTACCTACAGCGAAGTGAACGTGTTAAGGTCACGTCCGCTTCCCAAAAGAAGGCACCGTGCCCCTACACATTTAGAAGCATCGGGTTTGAAGAAAAACCCCAACGTATCATTCTCCAGTGTAGCTGGAGTCGGTGTTCTATAAATATGTTTCTTTCAGTAAGTGCATCTCTTTGGTCTTGGTAAAGACGATCACCCCAAAATGTCCTGGTGGTCCACTTACCTGGGCTTAATGTCCAACCCCGTTCTGGGGCCCCCTTAAAAAAACTTTTTCAAAGAAACAATCTATGACGTTTTATACTATTCTAGAAGCTTCTATTTTTGTCGACAAATTGGCAGCTTGTCTATATTTTGCGAACAGATTTGTCACCAAGATCATTCATCTTTCGCGTCCCAATACCGTTTCGATAAAGAAGCAACAAGAGTCTAAAATTTTCGTAACAATAAATATATGTGTGTATGTGCATATATGTTTATGTAGTTTTTTGTTCCAAAAAACTCAGTCTGGTGGGCTGTATCACACATTGACGTTTTCGGCTTTTTACAGTTATATTCCTCACTGGAGACCAACTGAAAAATTTTAAGCCCTCAGAGGTTGAGTTCGATCTTCCTTGGTAATAAATAAACAAAATTGGATCAATCATAAAAAACCTCCCTTGCTGTGGCATGTAAGTTCGAAGAATTAAGTAGAAAGAGTTAGGTGGGTTTTCCTGGGACTTGATTTGATTTAAAAAAAACTGGGCGTCACAAGTGTTGCTTTCAGATGACAGTGAAAATTTAATGATGAATGCCACTTAGTTTTAGGGTTAACTACCGGATATGACTTTTTTGGGAGTATACTTCCAATGGCTTGGCGTGGTGGCTAACGAGGCCTGCCCACTCTGCGGTCATGCCAGAATGGATGGCGACCAATTCGTTCCAATGCACTGGACCCCGATTTAATACCCCTTTATGGATCGCCTTGGAAAGGGAGTCTCGGCGTCAAATGGTCACGAAGCCAAGCACGGTCGTTGGATAAATAAAATAAATAAGTTTTAGCGTGAGATGATCACTGTGTACGGATGTGATAGTGAATAATGCCCTGGTGAATAAAATAGTCCGTCTCGCGATCGCACGGCAAAGTTACCTCGCTGCAGGTACAATAGCCTTTTGGGCCCATAGCGAACAATAGTCAGCCCACTCTGATGGTTATTTGTGGAATATTAACATATGTGTATGAGATGTGTTGTCATTCATGTCAACTATTTCATGTGTAATTTACCAGGAGAATAATTCACGTCCACCCAATAGAGAGGGCAGGAATTCCCGTTAAAACAGATTTTTTACGGCTTGCTTTACCCAAGATCTGCTCAGCAGAAAGAATGTCTAATAGGGATAGTTGAAACCTCAGAGGCTGCTATAACACTCTATGCAAGATTAAGGGACTACTCGAGATTTGTGGGTCTGGCTGCTTTAGGACAACCAAGCGGGTAGTACTTAATTCAATGCCGAAATGTGTTCCATTGTAAAATTTTTATTACAAATGGCTTTATCCAAGGCCCCAAAGCCTTTTTTTAAATTAAATTTTTAATATAATGGCGCTGAGGAAGAGAGTATACTTTGTTTGGCTTGTAGAGGTAGTTTTTGTTTAAGTAATGTTCTTTGTGTGATGTCTTCTATGTGTTTCGTCCAATAAACAAAATTAACTAAAGATGGACTTGAACACAAATTACTAGAAACATAAAACCACTGAATATGATCGCCTAACTGATCCATGGAAATTAGGATTTAAGGAAAACTACATTAGCCAGCACAAACTTTAAAAATTAATAACTCAGGAAGAGGAATAAAGATAAAAGCGTCGGTTTGCATCAAACGGATAGAAGAAATGTCGGGTAGTCATATGACCAAATAAAAAAGAAAACTACTTGATTAGTTATTAGTTGAAAGAACGCCACCAACTGCAATGGTGAGATCTTGGCTGTCTGTGAAGCTACAACACATTTACTAGCTTCTGGCCAAGCTCCGCAAAAGTTGTGAAGTTGCCCACTTCGGGTGCCCTTCTCCTTGATTATCAGCGTGATCTAGAGTCGTAGGAATGAATGAAGAACTAGAAGCTGACATGATCTTAATATGACAATTCAGATCTTAAACTTAAACTTTAACAGATTAGATAATAATAATATATAGGAGAGAATTTGCGATGACTAAACACAAATATATATCAAAGAAATAGCGGACCACTATCAATAACAAACTCGCCTAAGCTCAATTATAATTCTATCACAGATCCGAATATTAAATAGTGTCACTCCTACCTTAATGTCGAATGAAGTAGCGATCAATCTGATTCTAGTTGCAGTTGCGGTTCATAGGAGTGCAATGGTATGCACCTTGACCTAAGGGCTCACTATCACGGAATTCCTCTGTTGGCTGTCACTTAATCCTTCAAAAACTTTTCACACTTGAATCATGGACTATCACAACATTCCCCAAATTGCCTCTCGCTTACTCTAACTTATGTTATTTAAAAACTTCCTAATTTGCACTGAATGCCTTAACACAATTTAATGCTGAACTAAAATTGCAGAGAATATCTCATATGGCTGGACTATGGCCTTACAATGGGTTCCAAATCATGTTGGGATCCCCGGCAATGAAAGAGCCAACCAAAAAGCCAAGCAGGTAGGGGAGTCGACTCAACCGGAAGTTCCCTTGACCCTCAGAAGAGCAAAAAGCATCATCTCCATACACATTGACAAATATACTGCCATAACCCAAAAAACGAAGAGTTTGGGAAAGCCATGGGAAACTCTGTACACTGTGGGCCCAATTCCGAGGCACCTGGAGATATCCGAGGCTGTTGCCCGCTTTCGCCTAACTACCGGACATGACTTTTTGGGAGTACACCTCCACTGTCTTGGCCTGGCTGCTAACGAGGCCTGCCCACTCTGCGGTCATGCCAGAATGGATGGCGACCACCTGCTCCAATGCACTGGACTCGATGAATACCCGGCTGATGACATCGTCCGTCGGTACTGGGAGTCTCGGCGTCAAATGGTCAAGAAGCCAAGCAACAACATCACTAATTTGCATAATTCGACATGAGAAATAGGAATGGCGATTCTTTCCGAAAAAGATCGATTCTAATCGTAACCTAGAATCATCCACAAAAAAAACGAACAAAAGATATTTCAAAAAAACGATTTTTTCAAGCCATTTTTACAATGTAAATATAAATCATTTTAAAAAATAAGGAAAAAAACCCTAATAAACGATTTTTCGTAAAATGGGGAATTTTTTTTTAAATCAGGGAATTTTCAATTAATTATTTTTATTACCATATCAAAGTGTCGGATTTGAAGACATTTATTTTCTAAAATGTATTTGATACATTAAAAAAAGAAAAATTTATAATATAGCTTATAGTTCCCCCTGTTAAAATCTGCTTTTAAAAAAAACAGTTTTCAATTTTTACTGGGATCCAAGCAACCCGCTCATCCCTTGCGATTTCCGGGAATAAAAAAGGGTCACAAGGAACAAATATCTTACATACCGACATCATGGGTATTAAGAACTTATGATAAATAGAGTTTTGTTGTTCTTAAGTAAAGTTTGGATCATATTCAGATGCACAAACCCGGGTAAATAGTGTTTAAATTTTTTTTTTTCGATTCCCACTATTAACTCACCTCTTATATATTTTTTTTTTGTTTGTTTATTTATTTATTTATCTTTAAATTTTTAATCTTAATAAAAATAATTTTAAAGCGCTCAATTGAGCTGAAATTTAAGTAAGATTATTTTGGGTGACAATGCAATAATTTAATTATAA
The DNA here is from genome assembly GCA_019973955.1 of Trichonephila inaurata madagascariensis. Classification (NCBI taxonomy): domain Eukaryota; kingdom Metazoa; phylum Arthropoda; class Arachnida; order Araneae; family Nephilidae; genus Trichonephila; species Trichonephila inaurata. Next base: position 54,685 of record BMAV01024126.1, read on the forward strand.
TTAATAAAATTAATTGATTAAAAAAATTGTTTTTAAAATTACAAATACCGTTGGCGACTTAGTGACCCTTTTTTACGACTTTGCAAAACTTGAAAAGTTTTTTTTTTTCACGTTTTTAAAACATTCAGTTGAACTGAAATTTTACATACAGATTGTTTTGGATGACAATAAAAATTTTTTTGATAATTAAAAGAAAAATTTTTGAAAGTTGTGATTCTGTTTATATGTATATACATATTTATATTAATTTGGGCTGTTTAATAAAAATAGCTAAAATAAAAATTTTTTTTTTAATCTAAAAAAAATTGACTTGAATTTTTTTTATTACCAGTTTTTTGGTTTTTTTTCCAACTTTTG
>BMAV01024127.1:17250-34905 GCA_019973955.1 Trichonephila inaurata madagascariensis
TGTAAATTTTTAATCTGACTTTTAATATTATTAAAAAAGATTTTATTATCTGTACCATAGTTAAATTTATTAAGCTGCTTTGTAATTTTACCTTTGAATTCTGTGAATGCCTCTATAGGCATACTATATTTAATAACTATTTTGTATATAAAATGCTCAATATCATTATATAACTGATTTTTGATAATTTTATTATTATTCGAAATCATTAATCTAAAACCAGTACCTTTATTCATAATGTTTCTAAGATTATTGTCTTTTACAATATTGAGGTCACCAGTAACAACATGATTGTGATGTTGATCAATGAAATCTTTAAATTCACTACATTTACATATTAAATTATCTTGCTTTATAGGCACATTATAGTTAAAAATTGATCTACCTATTTTTTTATTGTATTTAAAAGCTTTTTTAATAGTGATATTTTGTATTGGGAAAGATGACATGTGTTTTTTAAAGATGTCCGAAAAATTAACATTATCATATGATTTATTCATATATAAAAGTGTGCAGTATTCTATTTGATAATCCTTATTTACATTAACATTTATGTTATTTTTATGTTTCAAAAATTTATGAATGTCCTTTATAATATGCAAAGCATGACAATCTTTAATTTTATTTGAAATTAGTACATCTTCTGTAATACATAATTCTGTCTTACTGAGTCCAAACATAAAAGATTTAATGTGTTTTATGTTAAAATTGTTATCAAAGCTATTACAAATATCTGTAATACTATCTGAATGGACTTTTTGGTCTCTACTTAATCTTTTAGTTCTAGCGCCTCTATTTTTTCTTTTATTAGATATTATATTAATCTCATTATTGCAATAAAACTCTTGAGAAATTTGTTTAATTGCATTTAGAATATTTTTTCCTTGGTATAATACATTTAGTCCATAAGGATAAACTGATTTATAATATTTAATCTAGCAATTTTCCCACCATAATCTATCTTTAATATTAATATTAATATATATATATATATATATATATATTAACAAATGGAGGATGTTCTGAAAATAATATGTCATTATTTCTTCATTTTTTGCCAAAATTCACGTTTGAATGATTTTTATTTTAATAATATTACTAAAGCAATTTTATAGGTATATTTTAATTCAAGTAAAACAAAATATCAAAATTTTATTCTCTCATGCTTTTCCAAATTCCGGTTATAAACCTAAACCTTAAAACATGGTCTCTAGGTATTGTTTACAAATTACAATAATGCATTATTATAGCTTCTAGAATAAATATTTCCGAGAAATTTACAAGAAAGTTGTTTCGTGGAGATGCATATAAAACGGAATATAAAGAAAAATATTTAAAAATTTGAGTGCACTTCCATTTTAATTCTCTTAAGCTGATAAGCTTCAATTTCTTTCTTTTTTTTATGTTTGAAGCTCTTAAAAGAAACGAATATGAAACGTGATAAAAATGCGATTGAAAAAAAAACATCTTCAAGTCAATTCATTCACTGTTTCTTTTTCAAATACCACATTTCGCAGACCATTAGTAAGAATAAAATCAAATAAGATAAACACAGTAAAAAGGAATCAGTTCTCGTTTCTTCTTATTTAAGTAAACCTTCTTTGAAATGTATATATTTAAAGCCCATTCCGCATTAAAATATTCTGCTCGTAGCTGCAACTAAATTGAGCAACAGACTTGCAGCTGCGAAAACACAGAGCAAAAAAAAAAAAAAAACTGAAAATAAACAACTTATCCATACTCTTTTGGTAATATATTTATTCCTTTTTCAGTGCGTTAACTTTTTTTTATATTTTTTAAACAAAGGAAAAGAGGGGAAAAACTTATAAAAGAAGAAATGCTGTCAGGCGAAAAGTCCCTTAAAGTGGTATTATGTATGCAAGAGAGAGAGAGAGAAGAACTGCATATTTTCTGCGCGTTTTAAGTCATTTTCAAAAAGTGAACAAGAGTTTTGAAATAAAGAGCGGTAGAAGATGAAATTTGTAAACAGAAAACTGAATAAATTTCTTGAAACGCTTTTATTTAAAATGGAATTCAATGAATGTTAATTAATGAATGAGAAATTATGTTGCTTCCTGCGTAATTATCTGTTAATTAAACATTTTAATAATAAACACACGTATCTCTTTTAGTTAAATTGAAAAAAAAATCAAGAACATAATCTTTATATTGAATATTTAAGAAAAAGAATTGATTATATTAAACTGCAAAATATTGTTCTTTTTTTTTCCGAATGGCTACATTTTGCTTAAGAAATCATTTCATTGGTGGCTACATCTAGTGGTGGCTTCCACTATCAAATATCTGAAGCTTGAATTTATTCAATTCAAGATCTCATCAGATGATAAATATTGGAGCGATTTAATTTTGCCTAGAGTACCAAAGAGTCAATTTGATACTCAGGAATCTTAACATGCCCCATAATCATATCACATGAGTGCTTACGATTTAGCATCCAGAAAATTTATCAATTACAACAGGGATCGAACCCGGAACCTTGGGCTTACAAGACGGTCACGCTACCTCTAAGCAACCGAGTGGAAGAAACATGGAAGAAAGGGTTCAACATTTTAATTGCAGAACCATTGTACAAGTATTGAATGAAACAAGAGGGATTTTAATAGTTATATAACTAGCTGGTATACCCGTTCTTCGCACGGGTGAATTGAAAAATTAAACAATACAGACTGAAGAATAAATAAGTTTTTAATGAGTTAATTTTACGTCAATTGTAAATTAAACAAAAAAAAAGAAGCTTTTTCATATCTCAGCTGAACAAAAAACCATGTTTGCTAAATTTTAAGTCTGTAGATATAACAGCTGATAAAAAAGATTTTTTCTTATTTATAACGCCCCGTAACTTTCTTGTGAGTCGAATTTTGGAAACACTTTCCTTCTGATCAGCAAAACTAACACATTGTTACAAATTTTGTGTAATAAACGCTTAAAATGGTATAAATAATTTATATCTGGATATGAAATACGTTAATATTACTTTCTGATGCATTTATTTTATGTTCAATAGCTGTTACCCGTGACTTCGTCCACGTGGAATTTAACAAAAAAGTGTTTATTTAATTCTCAGAGCTTACGAAAACTCAATAATTATGTATTCCACGTAAAGAAATACATATAAGTATAATGACATTCTTCTATTTTGTGAATCGATTTTTTCTTTCGTGTTTTATTTTTTTCTTTGTCTTTTGATGAGCAATTGAGAGGGACGCATGACCTTTGACACTGTCGATGGGGGTGAGGACTGTAAAATAATTAGGACCAAAGGACATGAACGGGAAATGTCGGGAGTGGCAGCAACTTAATCTAACAAAAAAGTCTGATATAACTGCTAGAAATCGTTGAGAAAGAAGGCTCGCGAAATGAAGTAATCCCTATTGTGAATAAAAATAATCCCTATTGAAATAAATAATCCCTATTTGAATCAGATATCGTTCACCATTTCAATGGTTTTAATTTTATTTTCAAGGAACCCTAATTTTTTTTCGAAAATAAAGTACTCTAAGTTACTCGTTATACCATTAGCTATCTGCCTGTGAAAGTTCCGTCAAAAATAGTCCAGCAGTTTCAGAAACAGACAAAAAATTTTAAAATTGATTTTTTAATATATAAGCACCGTACATACTTTTAAATGCATTTAGTAAATAGTTGTTAATTTCAGTTGTCTTTTGTTTATGTGTATAGATTAAAAGAAAAAAAAAGAAAGTAGTGGAATGAGAAGGTTTTATAGATGAGGTAAGGTTTAGTATAGACCTTTTAAATTTTCTAAAAATAATTGGGCTTTTTGAATTCATTCAAAACGCAATAATTTAAATTTTGAATGAAATTAGTTTTTCCACCCAGTTCTGATTTCAAAGGATTTTAGAAGCTGATGCTTCCATTTTAAAAGTTGATGCTGATATCCACTTAAATAGTATGACAGCCCTGTTTTTTCAATGCAAAAAAGATCCATTTTAGTCGATTTTTTTCTGTCTAAAATATTTCATAAAATTATTCACTTTTTAATTCATTTGATTAAATTTTCTTTATTAGCTTAATCTATCATAACATCTTTAAAAATAAATTAATAAAACATTGCTAAATAATGTAAAAACATTAAATATTTGTTTGAATTTGAAATATTTTTTTTGAAAATATGGATTATTTGATTAAATAAACATTGCTCTTCAAATTCATAGAAAAAATAAAAAGTGTAGCTCTAAAGCAGAGGTTTCCAAACTTTTTTGTCACATAGACCCTTAGCCATGTTTTTTATATTGTGAATTTATGCAAATTTATCTACGTAAAAGCCTTTTTTATACTTGGTACTACTTCTTACTTTAAAAGAATTAAATTTCTAACAGTGGTGAAGTATAGCGTTCAAAACTTAAAAAGCCCATGTTAATGAATTAGATTAAAATAAAAATAAATTAATTATTTTAATACACATAAAACAACTGTTACTTAAAATAACTGAACAACAAACAAATATTTTCAATGCGAGGGATGAATCTGGTGCTTCGATAACAAATTTTCAATATTTAATATCAATCTAGTTAGGTTTAACCTTAAATTTCCTTTGGTAGCAAGTATCTGGTCCCCCACCCCTACTGTTTTGTTTTTGAGATTGGCAAACTCACTGAAACTCCCTCTCACCAGGAAAAGCAATTAAAAACTTCCTCACGATATTCCATAATTCGCTACAAATAATAGGAATGTCTTTTTAAAACCAAAATTGCTGACATCTGTTTCTAAATTTTATTTTAAGATCGTTAGATCTATTATGATCACTTCATATTGTAATATGACTTTTTTTTTCAATGTAACTATATGAATTCATTGTCTACTGTGGTTTACTATAAAAAAGCAATTTCAAACCTAGTTTAAAAATCTGAGTAAAGGGCATTTAAATATTGAACGTAGGTTAAAATCTCCTGACAGATTGTCTGAGACAAATTAAGAATATTCGGGACATCCAATATTATACTTCTTTAATTTCATTCTGGAAATAAATGCTAAAATTGTCCTTATCTTAATAAAATTTATGCTGTCACCTAGTAACTACAAATTAACCTCACTAAATTTAATAAATAAATCAGTTAAATTGATTAAATCTGGTTTCCACTAGATCAAAACTTTTTTAAAGATTAGACTCACGCTCTTGTTTAATGAGAGCCAATATATATAGACCCCCATTTTCACCTCATGGACCCCCAAATTATTTTTTCACTGGTGTGGACCCCTTGCAGTTCGTCATAGACCCCTGGGGGTCTATATAGACTACTTTGGTAATCAATTCTCTAAAATATGTTTCTTCAAGTCTTAAATTACGAAAATGTATATGGCAAATATATTATCAAAATAAAATTGATCATTTTGTGTAACAAAGATAGTTACTTCAAGAGAAATATGTAAATATATATAATATGTAAATAATAGTTTTTTATTACTTTCGTAGAATGTTTTTTTCTTAAGTCATTAAAATTCGAAATTTATTTTAATATTTTCTCTTTAAAAAGCAGTTTTCAGAGGGAAGCTATTGAGATCTGACGGTGCGGAATTTTATTTTAGGAATTTAATTTTGCTGAGAGCATCCAAGCTAAACTGGCACTGTAGGGATCTTTAGCATGCCGCATAATTATACAACATGAATGGTATTCATTTTTTGCATCATGAAAATCCCTAGACTTCGCCGGCGTTGAACTTGAAAACTTGCCATTACAAAGCTAGCGTCTACCAACTATGCCGCCATACCAGCTTTCTTAAAGACAAATTTTCTCAAATCGAAAACAATGTTCAACAAGTATCATTATTCCAAATTTAAGAAATATTTTAAAAATCACGTGATCATCAAATTAATAAACAGCTAGAACATATAATAACCTTTCCTCCCTGTATTCTACCATTAATATAAACATAATAATTGCAAAAGCCTTTCAAATTAATTCATGGACGATTAACACACAAAGTATCATTATTTTTTTTTGCACAGAAGCTTTCGTTCATTTTCCCCACTTGAAAATTAATTTATTGTTTACCTTTCTAATCCATCTCAAAATGATTAATAGAGTTTGCTAAAGGTGTATTATATCCCTTTGAAAAAAAAATGAGTTTTTAAAATATGGGTTTTCTTCCAAACACCATACTTAACGTAACGTAATTGTTTACACTTTAAATTTTATTAGCGAAAGGGAACCTTAAATCAAATTGAATTTATTCTCAATAACTAGTTTTAATAACTTAATTTTACTAGGAGATATTTTAATTTGCTGGTTTTAATATTCAACATGTTTCACGTTGTGAACTATTGGAATTACAAGTAAATTTTAATTCTTTAGATAATTAGTTTAAATCAGTTAATTTTTATTATTTACTATTTAAATTATAGTATTGTCATCAAAACAATCAAGTTTTGAACAATTCAGCTCAACTAAGTGTTTTAAAATGTGAGAAAAAACCTTTTTAAATCTTGGCTAAAGCCCACAACATGGTCCCCAAATGTAGTCGCCAAAAATGCCGAAGTGGTTGTATCTATAATTCTTTAAATAATTAATTTTAATCGATTAATTTTTATTAATTATACTATTATATTGTCATCCAAAACAATCGTGTATAGAAAATTTCAGCTCAATTGAGAGTTTTAAAATGTGAGATAAATGCTTTTAAAATTTTGACACAGACATAGTTAAAAAATGTGCGTGTGTGGGTGTGTGTGACAGAAAACCCATTAAAAAGATTGCAATTGATATGTGAGAACTGGCCTATTATTTTTTATTGTCAATAAAGCCATATAGTCATTGAAAAAAGTTATTTACTATAAAATATTTCGAAAGAATATATTGTTAGAGTCAACGCGGTAACTAAAAATCTTTCTCGAATTCTCTTATAACCTTATAAGTAATTCTCGAATTCTTACATTTGTATAAAACGAGAAAGGAATTTATTTAAATTCCTCTTGTACTCTTAGTATGTGATAGTGAGGCTATATTGATTGCAGTTTATAATGAGACTTAAATTAATTTTTAATTTTATTAAAGAAATTGTTTCTTTCATTTAAAGTTGTATAACTCGTATCACAGAGATTCCCTTTAAAAGGGAATTTTAAGCTCAACTTTCCTAATCAAAAGAAATATTCAGACAGTTAGAAAAAAAGTAACTAGATTTATTTCGTTTGGGACTTTTGCATCGATAAATTTGGCTCGAATTTATGTTTATTCAATTCTAGTAGTGTGGTTCTATATAGTTTATAAAATGACGCAAGAAAATTTTGCAATGCCTGTTGGGAATTGAACAAGACAGCTCTAAGGAAATATTTTACAAAAGTCGCTGTGTTTATTTATTTATTTTTTAAGAGATACATGTTTTGCGAAAAAAGGGTGCGGATCTGAAAAGATTAATAAAGTATATTAAAGTACAAGGAAATTAGAGAAAAGGATGACTTATCTTAGTGGAATCGATAATTTTCAGATAAATCCATAAATGCTTTGTTCAGCAATTTTGCTTAATATAATTTTGTTCACTAAGTAATGTTAACTAAAATATAAATTGCAATCAGAATCTAAAAAAAAAAAAAAAAAAAAAAAAAAAAAAAATACTGAAACATTTTACTCCTATTTTTTTTTACTTAATTAATATTAACGTTGGGCTGATTAGTTAGTGTGGAACTTATTAACTAAAAATCAACCTTCATTCCGCAATTGAAATTTTTTTTAGAAACAGAAATATATATCCTTATTAAAAGAATAAAAAATAATTCTACAAAAGTATAAAAAAAACTATTACAAATTACATTTATTTTGTATATTTATATTTACTATAGGAGAACATTGACTGCCTGATTGACTGAAAGCTATTCTTCCTATGGAACTGAAATTTGGCAGGCATGTTTCTTTTGTTCAGTAGAAATACGTTAAGAACAGTTTTTGTGAAAATAGAACTCAAGAAGGGATGAAAGGTGCAGGGATATTAAAGGTAAAAAAATATCGTCTTTGAATTATTAGAACAACAGACTCGAAATTTTGCAGGCTTGTCTCTTTTCTAGATCATATATATACCATAGCAAAATAAAAGCATTGTGTATCCTTGTATTTCCCCAACCTTCAATCAATACCTATGAAATGGAATCTTAATGACGTGATTGTAATACGAATAAAAACAAGAATTTACGAGAAAACAGAGATATAGATGGAAAGAAAGTTAGTAACATAGAAAATATGTATTCGCAGAAATGTGTATAGCTTTCAAAATTACCTTTACATTTATTGACCAGTAGCTTGTTACTCGTTAACAACTCTAAAAAGATCTGTATAATAAAGTAATAAAAGAACAAAGCAATAGTATCAAAAAATTGAAAAAGGGAAATGCATCTTCGCATAATCATCAGTCATGTGTAAACATTTGTAATTTAGAATGTATATGCAATTGTGTAGTCTATTTATTCATTATAAAAAAGTATTCAAGAGTTTTCGAATCAAAGTATTCTGTTACGATTCTGAAGAAATCTATAGAATTCAATTTGTTACAAGTCCCTTATTCTAAAATTTATGGTACATTTGTTAACATTTGTGCATCCAGTGTCAACCGTTTGACCATGTATCCCTGAAATGGAGTTATTTTTCACTTTTTTATTACACATGTTGTACTCTTTTCAACCTCTTAGTTGATCAAATGGTATGTGAAAATGCATTAGCAAGTTTCAATAAGTACGATTAAGTTCTGTGGATATATGAAAAAAATAATTTTGACTACTTATTTTCGGTTTATTCATCAATTGTAAGGATATAATAAACTGGGGTATTAGCTGTATAGTGTGCCCAAGCTCTGCCAGATTCATCCTTGGTTGTACCTGTAATATAGGAGAAAAATACGGTAAATGATGATGCGTGATACTTCAGGATGGAGCTCAGGCGCAGTTCTAAACATGATTGGTTGGATATGGCATTTCCCAATCGCTAGGTAGAACTTGAGGATCTGGTCTTATGGCCATCTAGATCAACAGATTTTACACCATTAGATTTTTCTTTTGAAATAATCACAATCGCAAAGAATTGGTGAATCGAGACGCAGGGACTTTTCAGACTGACTTAGTTGATCGTCTGCATACTGCTTGTACATCGGTGAATAATGCGTTGTATGTGCACTCATCCGTTCCGCAGCAGGCTCAAGCTTGACTTTATATGCATGGTGAACACTTTGAACATCGGTCTTTTTAAATATTTGTTCATATGTCTAATACGGTCCTTGCACCAGCTGCGACGTCATTCTTTGTTTTTCGTATTATCTCGAGCATGTAGAATTATTTCAGTATTTTTATGCACATTTAATAAGGAATCCAGTTGTGCAGAGTTTGGGAGCTATTTTAGGGACACCCTGTATAAGTAAATACATTTACTTAAACTTCAGGTTCAGATAGAGATCTATCGGGTACTAAATCCTCGGGGTTAGTGAAGCAGACCTTAGGGATTTCGCCAAAATGTGACAAACTAATACAACAGCATGTCCATAAAATTTTATATGTGAAACACTTCCGTGAGAATTGATGATATTCTCCACTGTTTTTTATTGATGTTGGACTTTCGTAGGGTAGGAGTTTCTTTTTTACTGTATTTCATGTTCGCAATTTAAAAAAAAAATCCGAAGTATAACCACACACAATTTTTCTTACCCTGCCATCAAATGGGGTAAATTCATGACGATCACATGATAAAAACAATCACGTGGTCTCAATCAAATTCAGAAATGCCATTAGACTTGTACTAGTTCTTTTTGAAAAGAAATTAGATAAAATTTCGAATCTGATAACAAAGTAAAGATGCTCAAGTTTTTAAATTCTTCAAAAAGTTTATATATTATACGTGTACTTTTAAATTGAGAGCATTTTGTTTAGTTATGCACGTTTATTGTTGACAAATATGCATATTTTAAAAAAAAAGTTTTTGCAAAAAGCAAACATTGGAAACAGCGAAGCGCATGAACTCATTGATTGAAAACATATGATTGTATGTATCGAGTGATAATGACGCCGCATAAATTTTGGAACTAATTGGCTGGAAACACTTGATTCGCGTTATCATGTGACGTCAAATTTAACCTTCCTGTAAACGTTATCAAAAATCAATGAATTTAAATTTTCCAAAGAAAAAATAATACTAAATATATTCATTGTTTCATTTTACCGAGGGAATATATGTGCTCAAATTCAAATACCTCTTATTCAAGTTATTTATATAGGCTACCATTATCAAGGTTAAAAATTTTAGATGTAGTCACCTGTGTAATTTCTATACAAATAATGTATATTGCAATTATATCATGTGTTCCTTACTTCAATTACCATTACTCATATCCAGTTTTAATATATGTAGCTGCCAGATGGTGAATAATTATGCAAAAGATTATTAAAATGTCATGTCTAGTTCTTAGAAACTTGCTATAATTAGCAAAAGTTTGTTCCCCAAAATTTCTTTTCTAATACCGGGAACTAAGAAATAAATTTACATCTCTCAGAATATATATTTATACTAAAATAAATTTAATTAATTCATCCCACGTTTCAAAAATACTTGCCTACATACAGAAATTATTAATAACGAAATTTTTGTAAATCATAGATCTATAATAAATTATAAGAACTAATTATAATAGTTATTTCAATAATTATTACTGTTTATAAAAGAATGACAAATAAACTAAAAGGCAGTATCAATTTAATTATATGACTATATTATTTTTCTTAGTTTGAAAAATAAGCATTGAAATTTACCTGTGTGTTTCATTTATGATTTTGAGACAAATATGTGATAATAATATTTTGTATTAAATTATACTAAACGAATTATAAAAAACAGTTTCAGTAATTAATAACTTATGTATTAACATACTTATTTCGCTGTATTATGTATAACATACCTATTTCACTGTATTATGTATAACATACCTATTTTTTTTTTTGCTGCATTATGTATAACATACCTATTTTTTTTGCTGCATTATGTATAACATACCTATTACTTAGTAAAAACACACCTATTCCACTGATATTATCTGTAATTGAAGACATGCTATATAAGAAACAAGATATAGGTTATTCATATAAAGGAATTGAGGTTATTATACCGCGCCAATACTTTTCAGTGGATTAATGTAAGTTCCAACTAGTATTTCAGACATTCATTACTCGATAACCGCTGTAGTAACGAAATTCCTTTAATCTGTCATCAATTTGTGTAAGTGAATGATTAGATGAACTGATACCAAACATATTGATACGCTGGGATCCATATACAACTGACACAAAAAACTGTATTTGAAAGAACGATTTAATTTTCTTATACAAAAAACAATTTCTATCCAAAGCAATTAGTATAAAATAAAACGTATGGCAATCTGAAACAGTGGATCATAAATCACTAAAACTGGACAGAATATGAGTGATGAATTCATAACAAATGCATTAATATTAGTCACGAATATCTGTTTAATCGCTCGATTTGCCTTTTTAGGAATGATAGCCATTTAACATTATGCTTATGCTAAAACGATAAAAATAAAGAGCTTCATTTTTTCTAAAAGGGAAAAAAATCCACGGGTAAATTGAATTTCTGTATTAATATCACATATAGCGAGATATTATATTAAGCATTAGATTAACTTTTGTTGATATATACTTTTATACGTATTTTGATGTGTTTTCCTAATCTTTGAACAAAATCTTTCATTCCAACAAAATAATGATTGGCAGATGAAATTTTGCACAGGATTAATAATTTCCTGTGGCTATAAATTTCACTAGACATGTCGACTAACAAATATACAGGCACACTCTATAGATTCAAACTTGATATAAAACAACTAATGTGGAATTTTTAGCTAAGATTAATATGCTTAGGTGATAATATAGGCTAACATAAGTATAATGTAGCCTATGACTTATTAATATCCTTAAGTTTATTGCTCCTACACAGAATTTGGGATGCACTATTCTTTATTTAAAACTTCACATATTTAGTTATATTATTTCCAAATCAATTGATTATATTTTTATTCTTTTACTAGAATTTTTATTATGTTTTTACTCAAGAAGATAATTTTACGTTGTAATTGCAACAAAGAATAGAAAGTATTTTGTTATGAAATATGAGCATTTTTTTATATGAAATACAATTATACAAGTTAAATACTACTTACACTTACCGTTCTACAACTTTATTACACAAAAATAGGTAAAAAACACATTATTTTTCGATTTAATCTCTACCTGGATTAATGCAGTTGTTCCAAAGATCAACAAGCTGCCGTGTTTGACATGATATCAACTGGCTTCATATCACTCAGAGACCTTAGGAATCATTTCCGAATTTAATTTTAAAAAAAGGATTGCAACCTTAATTGCATAAAAATTTCCTCGAAGGGCAGACCATCATCACCCACAGTTTCAGCGTGTAAAATCTTATGTGTCTCGGTTTTTTGATTTTGTGATGAATTGCACTAACACAAGCTTTATTTTATTAGTATAGATTAATATTAACTTTTCTTACATGAAACTAAAGTAATCTAGCATTTAAAAAAATACTCCCTGTAGAAATAAATAATCTATTCATAAGCCTATTGTGTTATATTTGTTTTTTTAAATATGTGTTCTCCTTTCTTATCTTTAAATAAAAGATAGGAGCGGAAATACCGAAAAAGCATAGGAAGTCATTCGATGCAAAGTCTCTTTAAGTGGCATTATGTATGCAAGAAAGGAAATAAATTTTGCACTTCATATTTACTGCACTCTTTAAAGCTCGAGAAGGCTTTCAATAAGCAAACGTAAGGTATGAAACAAAGGAAGTAATAGAAAAAAAACTTTTAAAAAGTGGAATGATTTTTGAAAAGGCCATTGCATACGAAATTAAGTTCAGAGAATGCTTTTGATGAATCAATTATGTTGTTCTTTTCAGTTATTAGAGTACCGTTTTTATGTAGAAGAGTTTCTTACGATTTTAAAGTTTTTTTTTTCCTTTATCTTCTTTAATGCTTAGGGAAAAACAAGTTGTTTGTTATTCTTTCCAATATATAAGAATACATCATGGTACCTATAATTTATTAAATGTAAAAATATATTCTATTTAAAGTTAAGGGTATGAAATCAAAGGAATTTCACTGAAGATTTATGAAAATAATTCATTGACATATGTTAAAACATTCAATTGACGCTGCATTGTTTAATACTTTTGTCAATTTTACTCGAAACAATATCTTTTAAAAATATGAATGAAATAAATTACTCTAAATGCTTCAAGGTTCACGCCATCCTTAAATGTAGTTTCCAGAAATCAAACAAATTTAACTCAACAATAAAATGAAAAAGAAATAACAACATTAAGAATAATTAAATTTAAAAAAACTATTTGACAAACAAAATACGTTTAACTTTGAACAAATTATTATCCATAATCCAAAGGCATAAACTGAAAGAGAAATAAGAATGCTAATATTAACTTATGTTCAAATCAGAAAAATTGAATTAGAATTTAATTTAGAATAACCGAAATGGATAAAATATGGTTAATTTGTATCGAACTAAAATAAAACTGCAAAAACAGAGCTGTAAATATAAACTATGGTGCGTGGACTAAAAATAAGCAGTAGAAGGAATATATTTTTTTTGGTTAGCTTTTTATGAAATTTTGAGCACTAAATCTGTTTTTTATCAGACATACACATAGGAGGCAATCAAAAAAATTATGAAAATTTTTAAATTAAAAACATTTATGTGAATCGTAATATGTTCCCTTAATACGTGAGAAGTCCGAACATGATCATATTTAAAGATAGACGAGAAAAGACATTGCAAGAGCTAAGAAAATTCAGCATGATTGTTTAATTGCTTATTAACATCATATTACAAAATAAAAAAAAAACTGTCGGGGGTAATTATCACTCTTGTAAATTTAAAGCACACTCGATGGACGAGGATGAGCTAAAACCCAATGTTAGAACGTCTGCACCATGCCAAAGTTCGAAGTTTGAACCTGGTCAGATTTAAGGTATCCGACAACGTTCGGAACCGTTATTTTAAAAAAGCGCATAAATGGATAGTTTTCATGATATTTAGTGTCACTTAGATCAGAATACATGTATAAAATAGTTTTAAGAACAATATGAGGAAAAAAATTATTTAAATACAATATTTTGGCAAAAAATTAACTTAGAATAACTTTTTTTAAAAACGTTCTCCTTTTACAAAAAATGGTTCTATAATAATAATATTTTGTGTGCTTAGATAAAGTAAAGACATCTCCAGAGAGTCTGAACTAGGATTTTTGAAAAACTCACATTATTTACAGCGTTACCACCAATTGAAATAATTATCGGCAAATTTCTCCCCTCTGTTGTCGTAAAATATGGATAAATCCACTTTTAAGTTGTATATTTCAAAAATTCTAGTTCAGCCTCTGTACAGAGGTTTGAGATGTATACAGGCTAAATAGTATTATAGTAGAAGCATTTTTCATAAAAGGAGAATATTTTTAAAATGGGTCATTGTATGTTAATTTTTTGTCAAAATATTGTACTTAAGTAATTTTTTATTGCAATAATATTCTTAAAACAATTTTATATACGGTTTCTAATCTAAGTGGCACTAAATATTATAAATATTACCCATTTATAAGCTTTTCAAAATCACGGTTCCGAACGTAGTCAGATACCTTGAAGTGCACCAGCCTCTCAACATGGCTGATCTTCAAATTTCATTACTCTTAATAAAATAACTAGATAAAACCAATGTTCCACGAGTTCTTGAGCCTGTTAACTTTGCTACCGTGGTCACAAAATTACTTCGAAATTGAATTTTAAAATAATTTAAAGTGGATTTCGATATAATCTTTCTGAGCCTTCCGCTAGGTGCGCATCAAAAAGTTCCATCTGAAAACACTCGTCATCTCTCAGATGCCTCACATCATACTTACTTTTTTGAAGATGATTTAATCATTTTATTGGTGAGATTTGAAAGTAAGAAAATATTTAAAGTATAATCAGAATTGTAGATATTTATGCGAAAAGACATCAAAAAGATAATGGTTGGTTATCACCGTGTCACCACTGCTTACATTTTGAGTTGCCTTGTTGCAGTCTTCACAAATCACCTTACATTGTTCAAACGATAGGGAATTTTCGTATAATGTATTAAGGTATCCGACTACTTGCGACAAATGTTTTTTGAAAAAATGGAGATTTTTTTTTTGTGTGATTTTTATATTAATTTAGTATATTTTAAGAAAAAAATCCTAAAATTGAAAAAAGAAAAAAATGCATAATTATTAAAATGAGAAAAAAACTAGTAAAAATGTACAAAAAGTTACATAAACGAGGCCCGTTTTCTACAAAGATTTTATGAGCAAATTCTCAATTTTTCAATTTTGATGTGTTACTTTGTTATTCATGTTTGAAGTGACCTTCAGGATAAGAGATATTTTAATTTTTACGAAAACTAGAGCACTTTATCATAGCTATTATATGAAATTGCTTTACAAAACAGTGGTTATATTCACATTAAGAACTGTAAATTTTGAAATAAAACAGTGATTGATAAATCTGAAAGTCAAAACACTTCTACTGTTATGCAGAACATAAGCAAAAAATTTCAGCCAATTATTTTGAAAACTTTTTGAGGAATCTCAGTCCCCGTTTGAGTTTTTCGAAAAAAACACATTTCGAGTAAAACGCGTTTTAAATTTTGACATCTTGTGTAAAGTTATGGCATCTGCTTTTACTAAAACGCTTGTAGTTTTTGTTCTAGTGGAGAAAAAGTAAAAAACTTGGTACTGTTATTAAGCTAATAAGATGACTTATAAAATAAAATCATAAAAAAAATTGTCAATTTTTGAAAAAAATTTATGATTTTAGGGTAGTTGGATACCTTAAGAGGATGGTGGACCTTCACAATGTCAAACTTTGGTCAAAATTGCGATTTTGGTTATTTATACTAACAATACTCCTTATAATTCATAGAATAATTCTATCAAAGAATTTTGACATTTTATTTACTAATTACAGAATATGTTATTTTATATTTTGCTGAAATAAATGCTTAAAATGCACTTTTCTTAGTTCATAATTTTTTCATTTTCATTGTTACGTAAAATGCTCCTTGCGTTTCAAATTACTTCATATATCTTTAAAATTTTCACAACTTATGAAAAATGATATAATTCACAAATTTGTGCATTAGTTTTCCAAAATATTTAATATTTTGTGCTGTTTTGAATACCTTGAATGTGTGAATATTCGTGAAATATTTCATATAATATAGAAAATTTATCTTTTCTTCATCAAATTTTATTCTAAATTAAAAATACATGCACAGATATATTTTGTTGTAGTTCATCTCTATATTGAAAAAATGATGTACATGTCGCAAAGACTAATGTGCAAAAAGCATTTTTCAAAATAGTTGCAAAAATTTTATTTTTTCAAAAAAAATCAGTTTAAAAGTTTTTTTTTTTAAAAAAATACATTTAAATTGTGAAATATAATAATCCTTTACTATATGATTCCCTTTTCAGCTAATTAAGCTAACAATTTAAGAAATTAGTTTTAATGGTCCAACATCCTCTTACAATTTCAATAATCTTTTCTTGATGTCCTGACAAGAGGGAGCAGTACCTTCTTTTCCAAGTTCCTGGTGATATTTTTCTTAGTTTTTCGTCTTAAATGGGGCGTTGTATAATGGGTATTTCTTCAATCCTGAGTCAAAATGAACGAGGCATAGTAATATTACACTCAGACCATCTTTACAGGTGCTCTTTCAAAAATTCGTGACCTAGTTTTCTGGACATATGCCTGAGGATCTGAGTGATTTTGATTCCCTTATAGATATTTCGGGAGTTTATTCCAGATACATTAAAAGAAATGAATAAAATACAGTCACTGACTAGGCACGTGGCACCTATCAGATGTATCTCAACTTCCAGCAAAAAAAAAGGGAAAAAAAAGGGGAAAATAAAAAACTATCAAACAGAAATTATAAAATACGTGTTTTGTATTATTTTCATAAAAAACTGAAAACTACACTGTTTTACAAGGAAAGAAATTAAAATTAACTAAATAGCACAAGGTCATAGGAACTGGCGTTGTTGCATCCGTCAGATTTAATGGCCCCTGCCACCCGAAATATGAAGAAATCACCATCGTCCTTGCCACTGGACTTGTCTAAGACAAATGACGAAAGGCAGATAGAAAAAAGAGAGATGTGCTCCAACCCACCGTGTGGACGCAACACCATTTTTACTATGCATCTTAAAGATTCGTGCGTCGAACGAAGGGTTAAACACACCGCTTCATTTTTATAATTTCAGCAGATAAAATTTCATTCGTTCTACTGCCTTATGCTCCTTCGTTCTGATACACACAAACTCTTTCTTTTATTCGTATGTAGTTAGATAATACATTCAGTTAAATAAAAAATATCTTTTTATTACTCTCTAATACAGTGGTCGTCAAACTTTTTAAAAATCACGAAACCCTTAGAACTATAAAGTGTTTTCGTGGAACTCCATTCCTTACTTAAGCAAGAGAAAATTTAAAAAAATATATTTAAGCTACACTGTGCTGGCCACCGTAAGTGCCACACCAAGAAAGACAAGAGATAGCACAACAAAATTTATTTTGTAGATA